>WSXT02166614.1:0-23811 GCA_011762715.2 Neuroterus valhalla | reverse complement strand
AAGTTCATTCTCTTAGAATGAAACTGACAGTTCAGTCGTTGCTTGGAATGAAAGTTCATTCCAAGGAATTTAGAGTGAGATGAATGTTCGACTAAAATGAAAAATGTTTAAATTTATAAATTGAATTGTTGATTGTTAGGAAGAATTTTTGAAGAGGAATATTCACTAAAAAAAAAAAAAAAAATTCTACCAAAAAAAAACGAGTTTTCAACAAAATGTGTGGAGTTTTAACAAAAAAAATGAATTTTCAATTCAAACAGACAAATCTTTATCAAATTAGCGAATTTTGAACTAAAAAAGATCAATTTTCCACTAAAATTGAAACAGATAAATTTACAGATAAAGAAATTTATTTTCAATCAAACTGATGAGTTTCCATGTATAATGATGACTCTTTAAATGAATAGATGTATTTTAAGCAAATAGGTGAAATGATTTTTAACATATAGTAACCATTTCAACCAAAGGTGGATTTTGAATAGAAATAATGCAACCTCGACATATAAATTTAACTCTCAACAAACAAGTTTTAATTTTCAGTAAGTTGTTGATTTAGCTGTTGATTTCAGAAAGGATGAATTAGCAATGAACAATGTAAACAAGTGTTCTATCATAATTCAGAAGAGAAGATTTCTTAAAGTTCTTTCTTTATTTAATATTAAAAAGAGAAGAAATTATGACGAATTTGGAATGAGAGGAACGATTTTTTTTGAAATTCCTCTCTTCTGAATCCAAATTATAATGATTTCAAAAATTTCTCGTTCCATGCACCAAAATTCCCTGTTCCAAGTGAAATAATATCTCTTTATCGAAACTTCCTGTCCTTAAACAAAAACAATAATTATTTTCTGAAATTCCTTGTCCAAAGTTAGATGAATGGGGAAAAGTTTATAACACGCGATAAAAACATTTTTTTGAAAAAATGTAGACAATAATTCTTTCTGTATGTTTGGACTACCATCAATTCGATTATCAATTTGTCAGCTAAAAAATCTCACAGAGGAATAAATTTGCAAAACGCTTTTCTTATAATGGAAATTAGGACGTTTTTCCTCTCATGACGTATAGATATATTTAAATATTTTGATAATCGCATTGAAGGAACGTTACATTCTTTAGATCAGGTGAATAGATATATTTCTGCTTAATAAGTAGAACGCAATCATTTCTCGTATTTTTTCGGTAGAATTTTTAATAGTCTATGTTGAGGAAAAAAAAATCCCGGTTTTTTAATTCAATTCCCGGTCATTTCCTGGTCTCCCGGTCAAGTCGCCACCCTGAAATACGTCCTTTAAAATTGAATTTTTTCCTTTAAATAAAAATCCAAGTCGCATCGATTATATACAGAAACCACAGGATATTTGCATTAATGTCATAAATCTGTTTCAATACATGTTGAAGGTTTAAGTTAAATTAGGAAAATTTGATTAAATGGATTTGAAGTAAAAATAATAAGTATAATTAAATCTAATATTGTTCAAATTGCCAGTTAAAAATTTTCTAATTCATAACGCGTTCATTTTTATGTTAGTTAAATTTTGAAGAAATTATCATTCTGAAATTCTTCTATGAAAAGTGTTTGAATCATCCTAAGGATAAAATAGATTTTCTAAATAATTATTTCAAACAACTTAATGAAAATAATTCAAGTTTGAGTGATAAATTCCAAGCCTGAAGCTTCGAATTGTCAGATTTTTAGCATACAAAATTGTTCAATTTTCTATATACTTGCAATGTTAATGTTAATTGAAATTCATCCTTACAAATGGATTTTTTCAAGAATTGAACAACAAATTTTTGTGAGACATTTTTTCATAAATAACGTGGAGATTTATTTGAAAATTATTTATGATTTTAATGATATTTAATGCATTCCTTGATTGGGACAAATCGTGATGACAGCAAATGCTTATGCTTGTAATTTATGCGCGTCGCTCGCATTTTTTGGGAAATGGTTAGTCACAGAGTTATAAGTGGTAATGACACTAGAAAATGTTTATTAGCAGTGCAAACGCTTACACGTGTCGAACACGATCATTGAAATTTCTGTACTAAGATGTACCATACACGGAGATTATTATCTTCTGCATAAAGAAAAATATGTTTGTCAGGGGATTCATTTTAATTCTTGTTTCTACAAAGTATCAGATATATAAAATTAGACTTCGTTATCTTCTTTAACTTCTCCAATTACTTCAATGATTCGAGTAGACATTTCCGGTTTTTTAAAGTTGGCATTCCAATTCTAAAATATTCATTGTTCATTGGGACGTTCTAATGGAATCGTGAAACCTGTCTAGTCTGCACGTATTGTGGGATTTTGTGTTATTTGCAAAAAACGAGAAACTGGTACATTTTTCCAATGCCTTTGTGTGAATTGCTATGCTCATTGAAGGCATAAATAAAAAAAAAGTGGAGAATGATGTGTTAAGAATAAAATTAGCTCCAAAATGAGCGGTCATCAAACCCTCTACTGTGACTAACAGTTTTCAAGTTGTATATTTATTTATTAACCATTTTCATTGAATTCCAATAGCTATTTCTTGAACTCAGAGGTAAGTTATATTTTTCAAACACATTTTTTTTGCGCTGAAGTTTTTTTCGTAGATTAGAAAAAAAATTACATTCTCTTGATGATATGGTTATAATTATTTTTTTCTAGATTTTCTCGACAAATTTGTGTATATGAAAAAATATTGTTCATAACAATTTATTATTAGAGATACAAGAGAAGTTTTGAAAATCTGAATAAGATTTTTTGTGCGCAGTATCACTAGGCCTCAGAAAATTCAGCAAATGCCAACTTACCAAAATTTTCTTCCAGAATCTATTATTGTTTGGATGAAGAAAAAGTATTACTTTCACTCTCCGCTAATTCTGGATGATCAGTACTATAAAAAATGTTACATAATACTTTGGTCCATTGAGTTAAGACTTTAGAGAACCTTTGAAGTAAATTCGATAAAAGAATTGTCGGTACAAAAATGAAAATTCATTACCGCTATGACGTTATAGAGAAGATGATATCGTTAATTAAAATATCCATTACCGTTAAACTATTAGTCACAAAAGGTTCGATAATGGCTCATTTCAAAGCTTATTTTTTTCTCATTTCCTACAGGTTTTGATGTATTTTGTCAATCAAAGCAACCATCTACACAAATATCTCGAATTTATAAATAATTTTATCCAAAGTTGAAAATCTTTTTTAAGAAAGATTGCTATTCCCAATACACTCTTGTCCACATTTATAAAGTTTTAAATATTAATAAATAATTATCATACTGCTTACTTATAAATATGAGGTTTGTTCCGTGAAAAGAAAAAAGTGGAATTCATTCATCCACAACATGTCACTGAGAGGTTCATTCATTAATTTCCAGGGAAAAGATTATACCCATGATTTCTATTTATATCCTCAAATTGTCAACATTGTATTTTCCTTGAATTAAATAGACTTATCGAAGCACAATGTCGTTCAAATCAAATATATGTGTGTATTCATGTTTGCCTCTCGTACAAATTACGAACCAATGACTCTTTAGTTTGTTCGCTGCAATTCACAAGTAGGCATATCCTGCTTTGTTAACACCTCGTTGTACGATAAGGTCATTAGAAAAAATTTTTTTAATAGAAAAAAATAAAAACTGCAAGCAAACTCAATAAATATGAACAAATTCATGCATGAGAATTAAGGTCCTTGATTTCCTAAGTTTTCAACTCGATATCTGATTTTGTGTAGACGTGAGTAACATATTTATATTTTTCGCAAAACGTAAACATTTTTTTTTTATTCAGGAAGTTCATTCTAAAACTTCTTTAACACAACAGATCAAACATTGCAGAATAAATCAATTTTGAAAAGAATACTCGAATTTTCAACAACAAAAAATCTTTTTTTTTTACATAAATTGGAATCGTTAAACTCACAATTAGGAAAAATTAATTCACGATAACAAAAAAAAAAACGAATTTACAACTATTCAAAATAGAAAGTTCAAATAGAAAGAATACTTTTCTAAGACAAAATACAATGTTTTAACAAAATAGTCGAATTTCGAACCCAAACATAATTATTTTCCACCAAAAATGAAACAGTAAAATTATTAGTTTGAAGAACCAATTCGAAGTCAAGCATAAGAGTTTTATACTAAAAACAAAGAATCTTCAACTGAAGGAGTTCAGTTTTCAAACAGTTAAATTAACTTTTACTGAAAAAGATCAATTGTCAACGAAAATTTGAATGATCGAATTTTGAATTGAAAAAAGCGATGTTTAACTAAACAAATGAATTTTTAACTTAAACTATGGAATTCTCAATTGGGAAAAGATAATTTTTCAGTTAAAAAAAAATACTTATAAAAGAAAACTAACTTCCAACAAACGAAAAAAAAAAAAACTTTCATACAAATTATTTCACTTTTACGCAAAATGATGAAGAAACAAACAAAATTGTAGATGCTAACACTGAAGTAGATGAATTTTAAACCAGAAAGATGGCTTTTTAACTAAAATGATGAACACTTAACTAGAATAATTCGATTCCTGGCAAAAAAAAAAAATTTCCAACAAAATGGTTGCGTTTAAACTATAAAAATGAAAATTTTCAAACAAAAAAGGAAAAGTGACATTTTTGTCGACTAAGATGAAAAATGTTTAAATTTATAACTTATATTGTTAACTGCAAAGAAGAACAAAATGTGTGAAGTTTCAACGAAATAATTGGATTTTCAACTCAAACAGACAAATGTTCATCTTATTGTCAAATTTTTAACTAGAAAAGATCAATTTCTCACTAAAAATGAAACAGGTTAATTTCAAGTTGAAGGAATTGATTTTCAACCAAACTGATGAATTTTCAAGTATAATGATGAATCTTCAACGGGAATAGATGTGTTTTAAACAAAAAGATACAATTTTGGTCATGAAGAATAATTTCCTACAAAAAAGTCAAACTTTCCTCGAAGTACATAATTTCTCAAAGAAAAAGTTTAATTCTCAAATTTAAAAATCAATGTTCAACCAAATACTTGAATTTTACCTAAAACAAGATGAGTTGATTTTTAACAAAGTGGTTACAATTTCAACCAGAGGTGAATTAAAAAATTTTGATTTTCAACAAACAAATTTAAATTCAAAACAAGTAGTTGATTTTTTAACTAAAAAAGGATGAATTTGCAATGAACAGTGTAAACAAGTTTTCTATCGTTATTCATGAACTCTAAAGACTGCTGGAAGTACTTTCTTTTTTTAAAATAAATTATGCAGAGGAGACTTTAAAATTAAGACAAATTTTGAATTGGAGGAACGATATTCAAAAATCCTCTTTTCTAAATCCGAATTATAATTAGGATTTAGAAGAGAATAATTTTTTAAAATCGTTCCTCCAATTCAAAAATCGTCAAAATTTTAAAGTCTTCTCTTCCTAATTTCTCAAAGTCGAAGTAGTATTCCGAAGAGAAAATATTTCTGAATGATGATAGAAAACTTATTTACATTGCTCATTGCAAATTCATCCTTTTTTATTCAGAAAGTAATCATTCTGTTAAAAAACAATCCATCTTTTCTTGGTGAAAATTTAAGTATTTAGTTGAAAATTGATTTCTGAATTTGAGAAATTAAGCTATTTCTCTGAGAATCCATGTACTTCGTAGAAAATTTGCCTTGTACAAAATTAATCTTTATGGTTAAAAATTCATATTTTTGCTCAAAATACATCTATCCCCGTTGAAGATTTATCATTATACCTGAAAATGCATCAGTTTGATTGAAAATCAATTTTTTAAACTGAAAATTGAACTGTTTAATTTTTGGTGGAAAATGTTCAAAATTCGAAAATTCAGTAAAAATTTGTTTTTTTTTTTTTACAATTAAAAATTCCATCATTTCTTTGAAAATTTACATATTCTGTTGAAAAATCGATTTTTTTTATGGTGAATTATCTTTTTCTTAAGAAGTTAATATTGTCCTTCAAAGATTCTCCTTTACGGTTAACAATCCAAGTTATACAGCTGAACATTTTTTGTTTCAGTCGACCATTCATCTAGTTTAAAACTCTTATGTTTGGTTTAAAATCAATTTTTTGAGCCAAATAAGTGACTATTTCATTTTTGTTTGAAAACGCTTATTTTTCTAGTTCAAATTTCAACCCTTTCGTTGAAAGATTGTATTTTTCGTTAAAATTGAACTATCCTAGTTAAGTGTTCACAATTTCAGTTGAGAATTCGTCTTTCTCATTTGAAATTCAACTCCTTCAGTTGAATATTTACATTTTATTTGATTCTTCATCATTTTGTGCAAAAGTGAAATAACTTGTTTCAAAAATAGTTTTTTTCGTTTGTTGAAAGTTAGTTTTTTTTGTTATAAGTAATTTTTTTAACTGAAAATTTAACTTGTTCCAATTAGGGATTCTATAGCTTCTGTTGAATGTCTATTTATTTAGTTAAACATCCATTTTTCCAATTCAAAATTTGAGTATCCAAATTTTCAGTAACAACTTATCTTTTTCAGTAAAAGTTAGTTCATCTGTTTGAAAATTCAACTCCTGCAGTTGAAGATTCTTTGTTTTAGTATAAAACTCTTATGCTAGGTTCGAAATTGGTTTTTTGAACTAAAAATGTTACTGTTCAATTTTCGTTGAAAATAATTATTTCCTGAGTTCGAAATTCGACTATTTTGTTGAAATATTGTATTTCTTCTCAGAGAATTATTCTTTCTATTTGAAAATTATTCTTCTTGTTCAAATATTCACCTTCATGGATGAAAACTTAGGTCCTCAAGTTAAATATTTATCTTTTTATTTCAGAATTTATCTGCTCAGTTGAAAAGGGAACTATTTTGTTGGAAATCCGTTTTTTCCTTTATGTTATCGCGAATTGATTATTTTGATTGCAAGTTTAACTGTTCCCATTTTTTTGTTCAAAATTTGAGTATTTTTTTTCAAAATTGATTTATTTTGCAATGTTTGATCTGTTGTTTTAAAGGATCTGTAAAATGAACGTCATGAATGAAAATCAATGCTTGCGTTTTGCAACTAATACAAATATGTTACTCCTAGTTGACCGGGAAAATTGGAATCGATCAGTCTCAACAATTTGATCACGAGATTGTTTTTTCGACATAATTCAAAGTTTCAAAGAGGCTCTTCAGAAACTTCCTAAGATTAGCAGCACACTTCCTTCTAGTTCTAAATTTACTTTCGCACGCTTGCAAAGAGAACTTTTATCTAAAAATATTTCAAAAATCCTCGAAATTTCTAAAATTAGTTGCCAGAAGTCAAAGCAACCGAATTCGTTGTCAAGGCTGGGGTAATCAAGAAAATGTGTTGAAAAGTTGCAATTTTTGGCATCTTCCCAGCATTTCTATTAGACTTTTAGAAGATGATTGAAAAAAATTTCTCTTCGGCTAGACCTATGTCTTCTAGAAAAATGGATTTCCTTTGATGCTTCAGAAAATAACATTCTTCAGTCATTTAAAAATACCTTTCCTTTCCTATTTTCATAACTGAGAGCAGATGCCGATTTAAAATTATCTGGCATGATAATTTCCCAAACTCAGGAAATGAGAAATTGTTGTGTAAATCTTCATGGCATGAATGCATTTCTGACGACCTAGTTGCAAATTTCTCTGATGGTAGAACTTAATATTTTGGTTTCCTACAAGCATGTGGCGAACTTCCAACCGTCAGAATGATGAATTCGACTACAAGTCAAGTCACTCATGAAGATGAATTACTTTTCTCCTCATAAATTTATTCCTTACATCAAAATATTAATTTCTAGCTAACTTTATTAGCCCTTAGATCTAATACTGTTATATTTCTTAATAACGGAATGCTTTGATTTAAACTTCGTAAGAATCGTATTCGGCAAAATAAAGTTTTTTTCAGGTTCTCCACGGTCAAGTTTTTCAATTTTCCTGGTCAACTGGAAGTAACTTCCGTATTTTTCGCAAAACGCAAACATTGACTTTTATTCATGACGTTCATTCTAAAAATTTTTTAACACAGCAGATCAAGCATTGCAAAATAAATCAATTTTGAAAAAAATACTCAAATTTTAAACAAGAAAATATAATTTCATATGAAGATGAATAAATAAGATAAAATAAATAAAAATAAACAAAATAAATATTCAACTGGAGCACTCCAATTTTCAAACAAGAAGGTGAATTTTCAAACAAGAATATTAATTTCCAAATAGAAAGGACCATTTTATAAGGAAAAACATAATGTTTCAACGAAAATGTCAAATTTCGGATTCGAAAAATAATTATTGCAACGGAAAATGGAACGGTAACATATTTATTGAAAAAAAAAAACAATTTCAAACCAAGCAAAAGAGTTTTATACTAAAACGAGGAATTTTCAACTGGAGGAACTGAGTTCTAAACAGATAAATTAACTTTCACAGAAAAAGATAAATTGTCAACGAAAATTTTAATACTCAAATTTCAAGATGAAGAAAATGGATGTTTACCTAAACAAAAGAATTTTCAACTGGAACTCTGGAATTTTCAAAAGGAACATGTTAAATTTTCAGTTAAAAAAAACTAACTTCCAACAAATGAAAAAAACTAAGTGTCGAACAAATTACTTCATTTTTACACAAAATGATGAAGAATAAAATTAAATTGTAAATATTCAACTGGAGTAGTTAAATTTTAAACCAGAAAGACTAATTTTTCACTGAAATGGTGATCATTCAACTAGAATAGTTCAATTTTTGACAAAAGAATTAGTTTTAAACACTAAAATACAATTTTTCAACAAAATGGTTGAAATTTGAACTATAAAAACGAAAATTTCGGAACAAAAATAGAATAGTGACATATTTGGTTCAGAAAATTAAATTTATTTCAAACATAAGAGTTCTTAACTGGATTTATGTTCGACTTGAATGAAAAATGTTCAACTGTTTAACTTGAATTGTTAACCGTAAGGACAAATTTCTGAGAAGAATATTAACTCCCAAAGGAAAAGATAATTTTCTACCAATGAACCGTCTTTTCAACAAAATATGTGGAGTTTCAACGAAATAATTGAATTTTCAATTCAAAAAAAGAAATTTCTACCGAATTGTCGAATTTTGAAGTAGAAAAGATCAATTTTCCACTTCAAATGAAACACTCAATATTTCAGTTGAAGAAAATGATTACCTACCAAACTGATGAATTTTCAGGTTTAATGATGAACCTTCGAATGAATAGATGTATTTAATCCAAAAAATGTATTTTAGGCCATAAATTAATTTTCTAAAAATGAATAATTAATTAATTTTCTACAAAAAAGGCAAATTTTCACTAAGTACATAAATTCTCAAAGAAATAGTTTAACTTTCGAATTAAAAAATCAATGTTCAACTATAGATACTTGGGTTTTCACTAAAAAAAAGACGAAATGATTTTTAACAAAGTAGTCACAATTTTAACCAAAGATGAATTTTTAATCGAAATAATGCAACGTTAACATGGAAAATTAACTCTCAACAGAAAATTTAAATTTTAAACAAGTAGTTGATTTTTTAATAAGAAAAGGATGAATTTGCAATGAACAATTTAAACAAGTTTTTTATCATGATTCAGAAATATTCATTCTTTGGATTACTACTTCTACTCTACAGACTGCTTGAAGTACTTTCTTTATTTAAAATGAGGGAGAGGGGAAATTGTGACGAATTTTGAATAGGAGGTAAGAATTTTTTTAAATCCTCTCTTCTAAATTTGAATCATAATAAATTATAATATAATATACTTGTATAATATAATTATATTACAATAAGTAATAATAAGAAAAATATCTTTGCGCGACTCACTTCGCTCGCAAATTTGAGCGCGCCTAGGGCGCGCATCTTTTAGAGTTCGCGCTTCACGCTCGGTCTTTGTACCTCCCTACAGTTGCATAAAAAACTATGAAACTCAAAAGCGAAATGCCGGCTACTTTAATTTGATGAGTGTGAATTCTCTTTTGTTAAAGCTTCTCCGGCTTTAACGAATACATTCTCATTGCGTGTCTCGTGCTGCGCACTCGATCAAACTTTGTCCAAAACTGTGGAGAAGTATTGGTGCCTAATTTTTTCAAATGTTGTGTAATTATTCTATAAATTCATTTTTTTAATTTTTAATTTTATTTTTTACGATTGAAACAAAAACTACGCGTCCAATGGGAAAAGTATTTAAAAATTTACAGATATTTTTCGGATGAACAACTTCTCTCTATCAATCTTCTGTGTCAGCTTTAGTCATTCAAAAGAAAAAATTTTATTTCATTTTTATGGCAATTTTCCCTAATTGAAAGGAAAACTACATATCCTGTCAAAAAAATTAATAACACATTTAAAGATATTTGCCTGGTGAAGAACTTGCGTCTATTTGATTTTTTCTGAGCTTAAGTCAATTGTCCAAGAGTTCATTTTTTTATATTTCTTATATGTTTTTTTAAAATTGAAGGAAAAACTACTTGTCCCATCCAAAAGAAAATGTAACCAAATTTGTAGATCTTTTTTTGGTGTACTATTTAGGTTAATTTATATTTTCCCGTATTTTACAAAGTTTGACCACAAAATGAATCTTTCTATTTTTCATTATTTTTTGTGCGAACAAAATTTGAATTTTCGACTTTTTGAGAAAATCGAAAAGTTGTAAAGATCATCCTAGAGGGCCCCAAAAAGAAACTTCTTTTTCTTCGAACTTTTTTTTCAATCTAGCGTTATTTGGCTAAAAATTCGCATTTTCCTTTATTTTTTCACCAACTTCAACGAACCGTACTTACAATTTCTGAGACTTGAAAAAAAAATCCAAACATATTTTCAACATGCTCCCCCTCTTTTCTTTTATCCAAAATAGCTGGTTAACGAACTCGACTTTTGTTTTTGGTCCCTCAGAATGGGTGCCAAAGAACGATCGAATATGATCATTCTTTCGAAAGTTATGGAGTTCATACATTCGTTTTCATTTTTTTTGTGCGATCAAAATGAGAATTGTCGATTTTTTGAAAAATTCAAAAAGTTGTAATCACGATCTTGTAGGGCTCCCAAGAAGAAATATTTTTTCTCACTGACTTTCTTTTCAATCTTGCGTTATTCGGCTAAAAATTCTCATTTTCGTTTATATTCTTGAATTTTAAAAATGCCACAACTCTGACAATTTTGTTTTTATCAACAAGAATCATGAGAATAAATTGTTTCACTTTTTACCTAACACAAGAAACCATATTTACAATTTTTGAGTCTGGGGAAAAAAAGTCAAAACAAAATTTTCAAAATGCTCCTCCTCTTTGATCTTTTATCCAAAATAGCTGATTAACGAACTTGACTTGTCTTTTTGGTCCCTCAAAATGTGTGCCAAAGGGCGATCCAATCCGTGGACAACCGTGGACATCTTACCCAAATTATAATAAATTGATTTGAATAGTTCCCGTTCCATGCAAAAAATTCCCTGTCCCAAGTTAAATATTGTACTTCTTCACTAAAACTCCCTGCCCTAAAATAAAAACTATAATTATTTTCTGATATTCCCTGTCCCAAGTCAGATAAATGAGAAAAAACAAATCAAACGTGATACATACATTTTTTTGAAAAAATTTAGATAATATTTCTTTCTGTATGTTTGGGCTACTATCAATTCGATTATCAAATTTAAATCAGCTAAAAAAATCTCACAGAGCAACAAATTTGCAAAACGTTTTTCTTATAATGGATGTAAATAAAAATCATTCCTCTCATGAAGTATAGATGTCATTTCCCGGTTTTTTCCCAGTCAACACTTCAAAATTGTAACATAACTTTAATTTTTCATAAACTTTCATGTTATGCAATAGAACATGATGAACAATGCAGATTCTTCTGTGAAAACGTATTAATTGGAGAATGACTTTCCATAGAGGGGCTTTATCATACAGATAAAATTCATAAAACATTTGAAATTATATTTTATTGTCTTATCCGCTATATATAAAAAATATATACCTTTTTCACCTGGGTTGGCAAACCTCTTCATCAAAATTTTGGTTAGGGGCCAATTGCGCATTAACTCGAATATTTGAGAACGTTTGTCAAATTTTATGTCCCGTGATTCCAATTTGGATGAGAGTTCTTACGGTTTTAATTTTTAACAATACATTCTTCTGTCGCTTTAAAAAAAGCGACAGAAAAAAATGTACAAAGTATTTTGAATTTAATGTAGATTAACTATGTATTCAAACGTTATTTCATCTAAAATTACGGAAACAAGTATATATTCTTTGATTCTAATAAACGTTTTTGTGGAGTAGTGGATTAAAGCTTCAGAAATTACAGGCTTACTTCATATACAATTCAAAAATTTCAAATTGAACATTCTTCTAAATTAAAAAAATTGTAATATCAAGTTACCATTACTATATTTGTTGAATGATTTCATTAAATTTCTAACATTTTTTGAACTAAGGAAATTTGTTCAAGTTCTAACAATACGTGTACGAATTTTCGGTAAAAATATAAAAAATGAACAATTGTGAAAATCGTGAATTTAGAAAAAATAATTTCAGGCTTTACATGCTGAACACTGAACGCGCATTTTTCGAAATTTTAATCATAAAAATTTCGAAAATTTGAAATAGACATTTGCAAAACTTTCATAACTTAAGATTAAAAGCTCAAGATACACATTTTCCAGGTAATACGAGGATGTTACAATTTTTAACTGAAATCGTTGAGATATAAACTTTGAAGTTTCCAAAATCTTTTGTTCGTTCTTCTGCAAGAAATCTGTAGAATTCTTTGCAACTCAGTACCTATTCATCGTGTTCCAATCTATTGCAGATGCTTTTTATTTTCAATAAACTCCAAAAACTTATTAAATTGATTAGTTTAGGATTAAATAGTTTCGGTGCTTTCGATTCATTATCCTTAATAATTACTTAGTCAATGGCATAAAACAATGCCCCCAAGAATTCTTCCATTAATTGTCGTTCATCTGAAATACTTAAATGAAGTAGTAAATCTAATCTTTCGTTCAAATTATCTTCATTATACGTTCTTTTTTTAGCCGCAAAAATAAATTAATTTTATCTTATCAGATCTCCTTTTATACGTGTAAAATTCAAAAAATTCCACGTCGAAAAGAGATTATTAGACGTCAGAGCTCTGATCGTAATTCCAATCAGTAACACAATAACAGGAGGTTCTAAATTCTGCAGCACTCGTTTCGTTCCAAGATTAGGAAGCGAAAATAACCATCAGGTTATTTTAGTACACACGCGCCATTTTTTTTAAAGTGGTTTACCACTTGGCCAGTTTACAGCTTTATTATCAAGCGTTAAACAAATAAAAAAAAAAGAGCTAACAGTGAATTTTGCTGACAAGGGGGGACCACCGCCAATTGTAAATTTTAATTTCGGCTTATAATTTTGTTAATGGGAGCTCATTATCCGAAAATTAATTTATCAAAGCAGTAATATCCTTCTTTCGCCGTTTTCGAGTAAATCGAGTTTTAAATACACACCACACGTCATGTAGAGGTTGGCGGAAATTTTTTCAATTGGCTAATACACAGTGGGACAGAAGACATGATTTCTTGTAAAAAAATATGAATTTTAAACTCCCAAGTTTGTACGTAGAATCAGAACGTTGCGATATTTAGAGCATTGATAACTTGAATTTATTGATGAATATTTGAAATATTTATTACACAGTCATCAATTTCGAATCGACTGCTTAAATTATTTAATTCGAAGGCATGAACGAGTATATGAAATGAGAATTAAGAGAAAAATTAATTGCTTTCTCAATTTAGAAAATATCAATGTTATCAAATAATTAGTACTGTAGTAGTAAATCGTTTTCTACACTTTAAGAGTTCTCTGAGGTTTCCCTACTTATTGATCTGCAATAAATTCCTAAGAAAACTATCAAAGCCAATCTTATCATTAATTCTTGAGTTCAATAATACATGAACAAAAACAGTGGAAATATTTAATAAGTACCTAACATATTTATATTTGCCACAAAACGTAAACATTTATTTTTATTCGTGACGTTCATTCTAAACATCCTTTAACACAACAGATCCAACATTGCAACAAAAAAAATCAATTCTTAAAAGAATATCTACTCAAATTTCCAAAAACAAAAAGATCCTTTTTTCCAAAAGTTAGAACAGTTTAACTCACAATTTAAAAAAATCAATTTACGATACCAAAAAATAGATTTCCGAAAGAATAGTTCATTTTTCAATCGAGAAGATGAATTTTCAAATAAAAAGATAAATATTTAACTGGATTACTTTAATTTTCAACCATGAAGAAGAATATTCAGACAAGAAGATTAATTTTCAAATAAAAAGAGTAATTTTCGAAGAAAAAATACAATGTTCCAACCAAATAGTCAAATTTCGAACTCTAAAAATAATTATTTCCAACCAAAAATGGAACAGTAACATTTTCAGTTTGAAAAACCAATTTCAAGCCAAGCATAAAATGTTTATACCAAAACAAAGATTTTTCAACTGAAGGAGTTGAGTTTTCAAACAGATAAATTATTAATAATATTATTATTATATATTTTAAAACTAATATTATTAATAAAATACTCAAATTTTGAATGAAAAAATGGATATTTAACCAAACAAATAAATTCTTTAATAAAACTATGGGATTTCAATTAGAACAAGTTAAATTTTCAGTTAAAAAAATTACTTATAACAAAAAAAAACTAACTTTCAAACAAATCATCACATTTTTACACAAAATGATAAAGAATCAAAGAAATTGTAAATGTTTAATTAAAGTAGTTGAATTTGAAACCCAAAAGACGAAATTCTAACTAAATTGTTTGGCAAAAAATTTATTTTCAGTCAAACTAATACAATGTTTCAACGAAATAGTCGAATTTAGAACTCCAAAATTAACTATTCCCCACAAAAAATGGAACAGTGACATTTTTAGTTTGAAAAACTAATTTCAAGCCAAGCATAAAATTTTCATACTAAAACAAAAAATCTTCAACTGAAGGAGTTGAATTGTCAAACAGATGAATTAATACTAATATTAATAATAAAATACTCAAACTTTAAATTGAAAAGAATGGATGTTTACCTCAACAAATCCTTTTTAACTAAAACTGTGTGATTTTCAATTGGAATGAGTTAAATTTTCAGTTAAAAAAATTACATATAACAAAAAAAACTAACTTTCAAACAAATCATAACATTTCCACACAAAATGATAAAGAATAAAATGAAATTGTAAATGTTTAAATGAAGTAATGAAGTAATGTTTAACTGTATAACTTGACTTAGTAATCGTAAAGAAGAATTTTTGGAGAAGAACATTAACTTCCAAAGAAAAATATAATTTTCTACCAGGAATCGATTTCTCAACAAAATATGTGAAGTTTCAACGAAACAATTGAATTCTCAATTCAAAAAGACAAATTTTCACCAAATTGTCCATTTTCGGACTAGAATTGATGAATTTTCAGGTATAATGATGAATCTTTAACGGAAATAGATGTACATAAATTCTCAAAAAAATCATTTAATTTTCAAATCCAAAAATCAATGTTCAACTAAATACTTGAATTTTCACCAAAAAAAGATGGATTGATTTTTAAGAAATTTTACAATTTTCGCCAGAGATGAATTTTGAATCGAAATAGTGCAACTTGACAACAAAATTCGATTTCCAACAAATAAATTAAAATTTATAACAAGTAGTTGATTTTTTAACTAAAAAAAGTACGAATGTATCTTATGTAGTATAGATATATTTAAATATTTTGAGGATCAGATGAAAGGAAATTTATATCCTTTAAATCAAATGATAAGATATCTCTGTTGATTCATAAAAAGAAAGCGATCATCTCTCGTATTTTTTTCGGTAGAATTTTTTCAAGTCTAGGTTGAGTCAAGTAAATTCCCGATCTTTTAATTAAATTCCTGGTCATTTCCCGGTTTTCCGGTCAAGTCGCCACCGTGTTAGTCCATTTCAACAATATGAGTTATTTATCATTGAGGAAAATACTTGAATAAATTTGTTGTTGATCAAAATATCCAAAATAGATTTGAAAAGCGTAAATATTTCATTAAAAATTCGACTTTTTCGTTCTTCTACAGTTGTATTCAAACAAATAATTCGGTATATCGATTTGATGTCGACAAAAACTATTTCTTATGCTAAAATCTTTCTGGTTTATGATCAAAATGGTGTGCGGCAACGAAAAACTGTAATAAATTGCAAATTTATGAAAAAATTATAGTCATAAACAGTTATAAAAACTATTAAAGGATGATGATATTGAGATGATGGCATTTTATCAAAAGATTTCTTCTACTCGTAGAGTGAAGCTGATTTCAAATAAATGATGCATGATTTGCAGAAAATCATATTGTTAAAAAAATTGAAAAATCAGATTCTTTTTTCTCTAGAATATTTTAAATAAAATTCTCTCACTCCTCAGGCCCTAAAAGATTAAAAAAATGTTTATAACATTGAAATAGTCCATACATGCTTTATTCACATCAAATATTTTGTTTCTTCATACCATATAACGTAAAAAAATGTAATTATTATGGCTCAATTAGAAATCAGCAAATCAAACAGAACCTTAAGATTGTTGAGCCAAATCACTGCTATTTGAATCATCTGCTTCGGAAAATTAATATTAAGATAATCAGCTTTCATCAAAAAAATTATAAACTGAGAATAGAATCGTGTGTAAAGAATATTATTTAATACATGTGGCTTTTATTGAACGAAGACAAGAAAGAGTATAAATGAAGGTTATGTTCAAGAAAACATTTATTTACTTTCATATTATTATATATTTGCTGCATGTCAATTCGCAAATTAAAAACATCTAAATTAAAATAGTTTTATTAAAACTGAATATAACCTAATGGTAAAATAACAACAAAAAAATCTGCCTCATTGCGCGCGCCTAGTAATTAATATACAGAGTTGCAAATATTTCAAGACTGTTAGAAACCAATACTTTTTAGAATATTATTCGATTTGTTTAAATTTTTCATGAAAAAAAATTCACATTCATTTACTTCTTTTCGTGGTAAATAATTTTGTTCATGAATATTTCTCCTTCACTGCCATAGTTTTGCCGGAGATTGGCAATTTTTTATTCTTTCAAGTGCATATCATGATGAAAACAAAAACTATACGTCTTATCAAAAAATGGCCGAAAGTTAATTTGTACATCTTTTTAGAATACAAAATTTTCTTAAGTAGCAGTTTTTTCGTATATTCCATAGTTTTTCTGAAAAATGTAATTTTTCATTTTTAATAACATTCTTCACCATTTACAAGAAAACTATGCAGCCAATCGAAAAAATTGCCTCGTATAAATTTGTAGATATTTTTAAAATGAATAATTTTGTTCTCAAGCCTTTTTTTTACCTAGCATAGTTTGAGCAGAAATGTGTATTTTTGATTTTTCAAAAAGCTTTTTCGATGGATAAAAACAGAACCATTGGTCAAAAATAGCTGGTCAACGAATTCGTCCTTTGTTTTTACATAAGATTGTGCTTTGGCACACTTTTTTGAAACCGGAAAAGAAAGGACGAGTTCGTTAGCCAGCTATTTTGGACGAAAAATCAAATAGGGGGAGCATTTTGAAAATCTTTTTGGACTTTTTTTTCGAAGATTCAAAAATTGTTAGTACAATTTCTTGTAGGACGTAAAAAGTGGAACAATTTATTTCAATTATTTTTTCCGATAAAATCAAAATTGCCGGAGTTATGGTATTTTCAAAATTGAAAAATATAAAATTAATGAGAATTTTTAGCCAAATAACGTAAGATTGACTAGAAAGTCAGGGAGAAAAAATATTTCTATTTGTGAATCCTACGAAATCGTGAATAAAGCTTCTAGAATTTTTTCGAAAACTCGAAAATTCCAATTTTGATCGAACAAAAAATAATGAAAAATAATCTGTCAACTCGATAACTTTCGAAAGAAAGATCAGGTTCGATCGTGCTCTGGCACCTATTTTGAGGAACCAAAAAGACAATTTGAGTTCGTTGACCAGCTATTTTGGATCAAAAATAAAAGAGGGGGAGCATTTTGAAATGTTTTTTGAACTTTTCTTCCCAAGACTCAAAAATTGTAAGTACGGTTTCTTGTAGTGGGTGAAAACTGGAACAATTTACCCTGATGATTTAAAAAAAAAAAAAATTGTCAGAGTTGTGGAATTTTCAAAATTCAAAAATATAAACGAAAATGAGAATTTTCAGCCAAACAACGCAAGATATGGAAAAAAGTTTAAAGAAAAAAAAATGCTTCTTTTTGGGTGCCCTCCAGGGTGATTTTTACAACTTTTTGAGTTTTCTAAAGAAATCGAGAATTCAAATTTTGATCGCACAAAAAATGATGAAAAATAGACAGATTCATTTTTTGGTGAAACTATGTACGGCACGGGAAAATATAAATGAACTAAAATTGTGCACCAAAAGAAGATCTACAAATTGGCTAAAATTAACTTTTTGATAGGACAAGCAGTTTTTGCTTCATTTATAAAAAAGCATATATAAAAAATGAAAAAATGAACTTTTGGCAATTTGACACAATCTTAGGAAAAATCAAATAGACGAAAGTTCTTTGACAGGAAAAAATATTTAAATGTGTTATCAACTTCTTTGACAGGGTAGGCAGTTTTCATTTCAATCAGGAAAATATCTATAAAAATGAAAAAATGACTAAGGGTAACTACTACACAACATGTGAAAAAAATTGGGCAACAATACTTCTCCACCGTTTTGGACAAACTATGATCGAGTGCGCAGCAAGAGAGACTTGATGAGAATGTATTCGTTAAAGCCGGAGAAGCTTTAACAAAAGAGAATTTACACTCATCAAATTAAAGTAGTTGACATTTCTCTTTCGAATTTCACAAGCTTTATATACAACTGTAGGAAGGTACAAAGGCCGAGCGCGTAGTAAATTCATAACCGAGCACAGAGCGCGAGTTGAGATCACCATCGAGCGCTCAAACTCGCGAGCGAAGCGAGCTGCGCGCAAAGCGCGCGATGGCAATATGCCCGCGCGTCGGGCATATTTTTTTGCCTTAAGAAAGTGTGCCACAGCACGATCCAATCTGGTCATTTTTTCGAAAGTTATAGAGCCTGCAGATTACAGACAGACAGACGCCTTCGCAAAAATCTTTCTTTTTTACTCATGGGCTCTCCAAACGTGGAGATTTCATTAAATCCGCGAAAGTTGCTTTTACCAGGAAACCAATACCTTCTCATTTAGAATGGGCAAGGAAATAAATAAATTGATAGAATTAGATATATGTACAAGAAAAGAAGAGACATTATCAGTAATGTTGCTCAGAATAAATTTGGTTATAATCAGTTGGCTCTCTGCGCATTATTTACTGCATCGGAGAGCATAAGCAGAAGGAAGAACATAACGGGCGTATTTGCAGCGGCGGACGTGGATCGAGATAACATATTAAAATAATACACTAGCGCGATAACACGTATTTATAATATCTGCAGAGCCATAGTCGGACGATATTTACCGAGATCACAATTGTGCATGACTCTAAAGCGTCTCCCGTTCATATATGCACTGCTACAGACACATACATACATACACACACACCAACAGACCTTGCCACGCAATGCTATGGTTCAGGCATTAGAATTCAAAAAATTTATAAAATTAAACTAAAAACAATACACCTAAGTTTTGTGCATTAACGATACACAGCACAATTATAATAAAATGAGAAAATGATGCACGTATGTGAATGTAGAGAACACATGTGACGTGAAATAGATTGTAGCATCAAGAAATCAAAACATGACACCATCTATTAGTTGCTTACCTAACCTAGATGACGTAAAATATTTAAGTGTCGGTCAATAAACTAGCTTAGACTGCCATCTGTTAGAAACTTATGGAATTTACGAATAATTATAACTCTGTGTCCCATAATAAACATTCAATTTGCGATATAAAAATATTGAGGTCATTAATCTAGATACAAACTATCATGTGCTTCAAACTGTACCAATTTACACACAGCATACCAAATTTGATCCAGACCGGGTAAGTATAATATCAAAGTTTAGTTCGGACAAACATCAAGACACGATACTTTTATGTATTTTGTCCGTACGTCAATCTCTCTATGCAAACTCTGCTTACACAACTGTCTCTAGACGAGAGAAATAAGACATGAAAGATCATTATTTTATTTTCCCTGGTAAAAAAAAAATTCTTCAAAAATCAAAAGACCATATATTATATGGTTAACATTGTTTGGAAATTCCGATTTTTGAACGATCGGTATAACCAACCATTTGGATGAATGATTTTTTGAAGAACGCGAATAAAATCTGCCTAAGCAGATGTTTTATGAATCATGACAACTTTTCCTTCTCTTTTCTCCTCTACGAATGAATAATTATCGAATGTAATTTTCGTTAATGTAAACGGCATATACAAAAACCTTGGTTTGATTGTCATCATTGCTGTGTTGATAAGTAATGACCTTTCAAGAAATCAAGCATTTTTATGCTTGCAGAGATAAAGAGAAAAGCAGAGAACCCCAGCAAACTGACAGATATGCATAAATATATAATTCTGATTCAGGACTTTATGACAGATTTTCGTCCGGTGATGAGATCATAATTATATTCCATATGAAGATTGATAGACAGCTGCTACTTGTATATCAGGCAGTTGTTGTCTTACTTCAGAACAGAACAACAATAAACCAAGTCAAAAACTTCCCTAACTGTAGTAAAAAATATCGTGCCGATTCTCGCTGTGATGAATTCAGAAAACTTTTTTCTTGGCAACCAAGCTGAATTAATTTAAAAAAGTGTCAACTAGAAGCAACACATTTATATTTGACGCGAAAGCCCAACTTTTTTTTTTATTAATGACGTTCATTCTAAACATCCTTCAACACAACAGATCAAACAATGCAAAATAAATCAATTTTGAAAATAAAATACTCTTATTTTCAACAAAAAATATAATTTTTTACAAAAATTGGAACAGTTAAACTTACGTTAAAAAACCAAATTACGACAACAACAAGAAACAACAGATTTCCAACAAAATAGTTTAGTTTTAGACTTATGTGATGGATTTTCAAATAACATTATGAATCTTCAACCAGAACAGTTAAATTTCGAAATAATAACATGAATTTTCAACTGAAGATACAAATATTTAACTGGAGCACTTTAATTTCCAACCATAAAGGTGAATATGCAAACAAGGAGATTATTTTCCAAATGGGAAGAATCATTTTCTAAGAAAAAAAAAATGTTTTAACAAAATATAGTCGACTTTCAAAGTAAAAAAAATAATTGTTTTCAACAAAGAAGGGAACAGTAACATTTTTAGTTCAAATAACCAATTTTAAACCAAACATAAG
This sequence comes from Neuroterus valhalla, assembly GCA_011762715.2. NCBI lineage: Eukaryota > Metazoa > Arthropoda > Insecta > Hymenoptera > Cynipidae > Neuroterus > Neuroterus valhalla. Next base: position 2,428 of record WSXT02166614.1, on the reverse strand, counting down.
TTTTTCCCCTACTGAAAAAAAGAATCTTCAACTGAAAAAGTTGAGTTTTCAAACAGATGAATTGACATTTACTTGAAAAGATAAATTGTCCACCAAACTTTGCTAACTCAAAGTTTAATTGGAAAAAATTGATGTTTAACGAAACGAATAGATTTTTAACTGAAACTATGGAATTTCAAATTGGAATAGGTTAAATTTGAAGAAAAAAAATCCTAATTACAAAAAATATAATATCAAAATAAATATAAAATAATAAATTATTACATTTATACACAAAATGATGAAGAATCAAATAAAATTGTAAATGTTCAACTGAGGTAGTTGCATCTTAAACCAGAAAGACGAATTTTTAACTGAAATGATGAACCTCTAACTAGAATAGTTCAATTTTTGACAAAAAATTAATTTCCAACCGCGTATTTCGGATCTCGCGTTTCGCGCTCGATGGTTATCTCACCTCGCGCTCGGTCTTTGTACTTCCTTATATTTGTATACAGAGCTTTTGAAACTCGATAGTGAAATTTTAACTACTTTAACTTGATGAGTTTGAATTCTCTTCTGTTAAAGCTCCTCTGGCTTGAAAGAATACATTGAACGAATACATGTCTCGTGCTGCGCACTCGATCAAAGTTTGGCCAAAACGGTGGAGAAGTTTTGTTGCCTATTTTTTTCACCTGTTGTGTAGTTTTTCTAGAAATTCAATTTTTTAATTTTTAATCTTATTCTTTACGATTGAAACAAAAGAACGCTTCCAATGGAAAAAAATATTATCACAAATTTACAGATATTTTTTGGGCGAATAACTTTCCTCTATCAATCTTCTGTGTTAGCCTTAGTCATTTTTTCAAAAATTTTAGTGTTTCATTTTTATAGTTATTTCTCCTGATTGGAATGAAAACTACATATCCTGGTAAAGAAATGGACAACACATTGAAAAACGCATTTTCCTGGTAAAGAACTTGCGTCTATTTGATTTTTTCTAAGCTTGTGTCAATTTTCCAAAAGTTCATTTTTTCTATTTTTTTCTATGCTTTTTTATAAATGAAGTAAAAACTACTTGTCCTATCAAAAATTTAATTGTGCCAAATTTGTAGATCTTTTTTTGGTGCACAATTTTAGTTCATTGATATTTTCTCGCACCTCACATAGTTTGACCAAAAAATGAATCTTTCTATTTTTCAATATTTTTTGTGCGACCAAAATTTGAATTTCCGATTTTCTGAGAAAACTCAAAAAGTTGTAAAGACCATCCTGGAGGGCTCTCAAAAAGAAACATTTTTTTTCTTCAAATTTTTTTTCATATCTTGCGTTGTCTGACTGAAAATTCTCCTTTTCGTTTATATTTTTGTATTTCGAAAATGCAACAACTCTGACAATTTTGTTTCTATCAAAAAAAATCATGAGGATAAATTGCTTCACTTATTATTCGCTACAGGAAGCTGTACTTACGATTTTCGAGTCTTGAAAGAAATAGTCTCAAATTTTCAAAATTTGATTTTTTGATTTTTTGAGAAAATTCAAAAAGTTGTGAAAACCATCTTGTATGGCTCCCAAAAATAAACATTTTTTTACTTTTACCTCTTTTCATATCTTTTGTTGTTTGGCTGAAAATTCTCATTTTTGTTTTTTGAATTCTGAAAATGACATAGCTCTGACGATTTTGTTTTCATCAAAAAACATCATGGGGATAAATTGTTCCCTTTATTATTCGCTACAGGAATCTGTACTTATAATTTTCGAGTCTTGAAAAAATGGTCTAAAAAATTTTCAAAATGCTCTAACTTTTTGAATTTTTTCCCAAAATAGCTGTCTAACGAACTCGACCTTCAGTTTCTGACACTGAAAGAGTGTAACATAGGCCAATCAAATCGATTAGTTTTCTCGAAAGTTACCGTGCTAACAGACAGACATTCAGACATATAGACAGACACACAATAGGGACATTTTTGTCTTGAAAATTAATTTTGAACCAAATATAATGAGTTTTCAACTAGATGAATGTTCGACTAAAATGAAAAATGTTTAAATTTATGACTTGAATTATTATATTTCAAGGAGAATTTTTGGAGAAGAATATTAACTTCCACAGAAAAATATAATTTTCTACCGATAAACGATTTTTCAATAAAATGTGTGAAATTTCAACGAAGATCTCTTTTTGATTCATAAAAAGAAAGTGGTCATTTCTCGTTTTTTTTTCGGTAGAATTTTGAATAGTCTAGGTTGAGTCAAGTAGGTAAGATTGTTTCCTCCATGTATACCCTTTTCGGGTTTTTACATATGTATATTCCCCCCTCCCACAGGAGATCGTTAGACATTGAACCCTTTAACTCAAATCCCTTCCCGAAATTCCCAATAACCCCAACTCTCATAATAAGCCTCCAAGCAATGCCTGACGTACTCAATCCTGTGGGATTTTCAATCTCTG
>WSXT02166603.1:6757-23812 GCA_011762715.2 Neuroterus valhalla | reverse complement strand
ATCTCTTATTTCCAATAGTGGTTATAAAAATTTGAAAAAATTTTGTTATTCTTTGAGAAAAATCGTTTGAACAAAAAGCACGATTTTTTGAAAAAAAAAATTTATAAGTGATTGCGAGTGATTGCAAGTGATTGTGAGTGATCGCAAGTGATTGCGATAAACCCCTTGATAAAAATACTAAGAACTCAATTTATGGGGGTAAAACTAGTTAAAAATCGATTTTAAAATTCCAATTGTAAATAACAATTTCAATTTGTTGAAAATATTTTTGGGATGATTTTTTGATCAAAGCTCGTTCTTATACCTTTCAAATGAAAAAAGAAAAATGTCTCTAGCTCAAATAGAACAGGAGTTATGAATGTTTTAAAAATAGTCTTCACTCAAATTCTCAATTTTCCAACCCTTCCTATTTCTCAAAAAATTACAAAATAAAAAAAATCCTCAAACACGTATCTTCTCTTTTCCGATAAAGAACCCGTAAAAAAAGTATGAGCTCAATCAAAAATGGGTCGTCAATTCTCTGTTCGATTTGTAAAATAATGTCCCCTATGCCTTTATCTCAAATTCTTTTAAATACACACTGTCTATATTCGGATTCTGCGAATTTCCCGGTCACGTATTCACGTGAGCTGCTTTGAACAGGAAAATCCTGATGCGTGTAAATTGGATGCGAAACGAATTTCCGCGAGCGTCGAGGGTGCGAATAGTAAATGGAATTGACGTCATGATTCCAGATCGAAGGGGGATCATTTTTGGAAAAATTAGTTGAAAAATAACGAGAGACAGACCTGGATGACCAGAGAGACAGGGCAAACAGTATTGATTACCGGTCTAGTACGATGTTTCTATACATATATCTAGACTTTCCAGCCCTCGTCCTACCTATTGACCTATACCCATACTCTCGACATCAACCTCCCAACCTATTCTGCTCTTTTCTGCCAAATCAAATATTTTTATAGAAGCTGTTCCAAAAATACTTCACGCTTTTTTTAACACTATTTATCCCCTCCCCTTTCTCGTTACAGAGCATCACACGAAATTGAAACACTCCAGGGTGAGGTTACGAATACAACCTTTCCCACACTATTACTGTGAAATATGTTATTTTACTTCATTTACAGAACGCTAAAAATGAAGGGAAGTACATGCAAACATATCCTCATCTCAAGGGAATAAGTTAAATCAACCAAGTAGTTGAAATTTCAACCAACGAGGATTTTCCTGTACAGAAGGAAACAAATTTTGAAGAAAAAATCCAAATTTACAAAACAGCTGACTTTTCAAAAATAAGGATGACTTCATGACAATTTTGTTGAATTCATGATTATATGAGATTAATGTATAAGCAAATAATTTGAAATTTCAACAAAGGAGCTGAATTTTCTACCAAGGAAGATTTTTCAGTTGAGAAGAGAATAATTGTATCCAAATTGGCAAGTTATGGAGCCCAAATATCAATTTTATACAAAACAGTTTAATTTGCGACAAAGAAATGGAATTTTCAAGCAAACAAGATTTTGCAGTCAAGATAATAAAAATTCCAACGGCATTTTTGAATTTTCAGAACAAGAAGAATTATTTGCCCAAGAATGTAGTAAAATTTTCAGTTCGCGACAAAAATTTGGACACAAGAATATCAAATTTCAACAGAAAAGTTGAATTATCTGGCAAATCAGTTACATTTCACACGACACAGATGAATTTTCTATCAAGAAAAAAATGTTATCCAAATTGTCAAGTTCTGAAGTCCAAAAGATGAATTTCAAATATGGAAATAGAATTTCGAACCAAAAAAGATGACTTTGGATAGAGAATGGTTGAATACCTAAACTCAACTATTACTTAATCAAACACGAAATAATTGTATTTTTTGTCCGAGAAATTATTTTTTTGAGAAAAAAACCATGTATCAACGGGATAGGTAAGTTTTAAATCAAAATTCAGAACAAAAAATGAACTGATTTATATTTTAACCAAAAAAAATCCAAATTTTGAATCGAAAACTGAATTCCCCCCTGACAGACGAATTTTGCCAAAAAATGTGGAATTATCAATCCTCAATCAAGAAAGGTAGTTTTCAACAAAATTTTTTGGTTTTCCACTAAGTTCAAGTTACAAGAGAGTAATTGGTCACATCTCGAACCCCTCTTCCTAATTTCAAGTCACAAGAGAGTGATTGCGCACATTTCGAAACCCTTCTCCCAAGTTCAAGTCACAAGAGAGTGAATGGTCACATCTCGAACCCTTTTTTCCAAGTTCGAGTAACAAAAGAGTGATTGGTAACATCTCGCACCTCTTTTCCTAAGTTCAAGTCACAAAAGAGTGATTGGTCACATCTCGAACCCCTTTCGCTTAGTTCAAGTCACAAGAGAGTGAATGGGCACATTTCGAAACCCTTCTCCCAAGTTCGAGTAACAAAAGAGTGATTAGTAACATCTCGAACCTCTTCTCCTAAGATCAAAACACAAGAGAGTGATTGGTCACATCTCGAACCCCTGTTCCTAAATTTAAGTCACAAGAGAGTGATTGGTCACATCTCGAACCCCTTCTCACAAGTTCAAGTCACAAGAGAGTGATTGGGCACATCTTGAACCTCTTTTCCTAAGTTCAAGTCACAAAAGAGTGATTGGACACATCTTGAACCCCTTTGCCTAAGTTCAAGTCACGAGAGAGTGATTCCAAAACCCTTCTCCTAAGTTCGAGTAACAAAAGAGTTATTAGGCACATCTCGAAACCCTTCTCCCAAGTTCCAGTCACAAGAGAGTGACTGGTCATATCTCGAACCCCTTCTTCCAGGTTCAAATCACGAAAGAGTGATTGGTCACATCTCGAACCCCTTCTTCCAAGTTCAAGTCACAAGAGAGTGATTGGTCACATCTCTAAACCCTGTCGCTTAGTTCAAGTCACAAGAGAGTGAATGAGCACATCTCGAAACCCTTCTCCTAAATTCAAGTCACAAGAGAGTGATTGGTCACATCTCGAACCCCTTCTCACAAGTTCAAGTCACAAAAGAGTGATTGGGCACATCTCGAACCCCTTCTCCCAAGTTCAAGTCATAAGAGAGTGATTGGTCAGCTTCTGAACCCCTTCTCCCAATTGCAAGTCACAAAAGAGTGACTGGGCACATCTCGAACCCCTTTTACACAGTTCAAGTCACAAAAGAGTGATTGATTACATCTCGAACCCTTTTTCCTAAGTTCAAGTCACAAGAGAGTAATTGGTCACATTCTGAACCCCTTTCCCCAAGTTTGAGTAACAAAAGAGTGATTGGTCACATCTCTAACCCCTTTTCCCAAGTTTTCTCTCTGAAAACACTATTCAATGACTGAGGAAAAGAGACTGGAAATGGGTATTCGAGTTGTGATTACACTTTTTTGAAAATTTAACCTCTAAAAAATAACACTTTATTTATTAAAACATACATAAACAGAAGAAGCCGGAAATGGATGTAAATGCGTAACAGGTGACGTTAATAGAGATGAGGCAGGAGGGAGACAGGAGGAAGGGTAGGATGAAATAAAGCAGAAAATTAAACGAGAAATGGTTGAACTAAGGAGAAATTGAAAATTGGGAGAAAGTTAGGGAAAATTTAGAGAAAAAGATGCAGAACCTAGAGCAAAAACTAGAGCAACAACTAGAGAAACGAGGGGAGCCTAAGGAAAAGTGGAGGCGTTGGAAAGTAGGTTGGAAGAAGGAATGATGAAGGGACAAAATGGCGTTTAAAAAATTGAAGAAAAGGGAATATGAGAGAGAGGTAATGTGAGGAAAGGGCACTTATATGGAAGTAAACATAGAATAAAAGATGATCGGATACGGGGAACAAGCAATTTGCTGTATAAGTTGAGAAAAATAGCGGAAGAGGAGTACAAGAACGAAAAGGAAACTTGGGTCAAGTATAGGAAAATAAAAATACAAGATATATGGTAGGATGGAGATGAAGAGACAGAAAGGTTAGTAAAAAGTGCGGTATTGGGGAACTGGAAGAGAAAGGAAGAGAAAAGTGAGGAATAAGGAATATTAGCAAGCAAAAAGAAAAAGTAAGGAGGGTAGGAAGAAAGTATGGATTAGGAGATGGAAGCAAGCAAAGATGGAGGAAGTAAAAGAGTCTAAATATTTGGGTTTCACCTTGCAAGAAAATGGAGATCATAATGCACATATAAGAGAAAGAATATAAAGAGCGGCAGGGGTAATGAGGTAGGTATAAGGTATAAGAAAAAGGAGATTCGAAAAAGATTGGAAAAGAAGAATGTGGTTGTTCGATACCCTGGTATGGCTGGTTTCAGGATATGGAGGAGGAATATGGGGATGAGAGGAAAGGGAAGAGATGGAAAGGGAAAAGATGGAAAGGTTACAGGAACGAAATAAAAGATTGACTCTAGGAGTGGATTGGAGGACAACTGCATTCATGTTGAGAGAGGAAACGCAAAGGGAAAGATTGACTGTCAGAGCAGGGAGAGGTCATGGAAATTTGGAGAAAAGCTAAGGGAGGGAAAGGGAGGGGAGTAGGCGAAAGAATGTCTGAGGGAGGTAGGAGAAAGAAGAGGGAGAGAGATTGAGTTAACAAAATGGGAAGGAGAAAAAAAGATAGAAAGATGGGGAAGGATTAAGGAATCAAAATACATTAAATAGTATGAGACATTAAAAAATGGAGGACTACTAAAGCATTCGGAAAAGGGATGGGAAGAAAAGAGATGGAAAAGAATAGCAAGCTTGAGGTTGGGGAACGAGGTCAGGGAAGCGATATATTAGGAAGAAGAGGAGAAAAGAAAGTGCAGAATATGTGAAGGGGAAGAAGAAACATGGGAACATGTATATGGCAAGGATGTATGGGAGTTATGGAAGATAAAGGAAACTGGCAAGAGAAAGTGGTATGGATTCTGAGGGAGGAGTTGATGAGGGAAATGGAGGAAGCTGGAGAAGCTAAAGAGATACAACGAAAGAAGGATTGTGGTAATGAAAATGTAAGAGAAGTGGAAAAAAGGAAACGGGGGTATCACATGGAAATAAGTTAGGCTAAGAGAAAAAAAAAATTATAATTTAGAAATTAGAAATTATAAATTACAAATAAAGAAGAAGAGAGAACTAATTTTTTATCCTGTATCATTTTACGAATGTCAAGAGTCTAAAATCTCTAGACATTTCCTCTATCAGTTCAGAGACCCGGTTTTTTCCGAAAGGTAATTTTTTCTCTCTTGGAAACTCGAGAACTTGATGGAGTATATGTATTTTCCGTGTTTGCGAAGTTTCAGCAATGTTCCCACTGGGACTTCCGGGAAAAAGATAAAAAGGGTAAGAAGATTCTGAAAATGGACTAAAAAGGAGATTAAAAAACGGATTTTGTTTGGTTTTCAGTTTCTAACGTCTAGCCTGACGATTTTTTTAAAAATACATTTGTTTATTACTTTTTTGAACAATAATTACTAAATGTATAATATTATAGAAAAATAACTAAAGAGAGCTTCTAGCAAAACATTGACAATATCTTCCTCTGGAAAAACAGAATTTTTATGTAGAAAGGGGGTTTTTAACAATCAATTCGTTTATTCAATTTTTTTAAACAAACAGAAATCATTTTGTCTCATAACCAAGTATCATATCAAGAGGTATTCCTAACATGTCTGGAGTTGAGTAAAAAAACCAATTCCTTTTGAAGAAAAATGACCGTATAAGGCATTTATTAATTTATTTTTTCTAAACAAACAGCACTTAGTGTCTGAAATCAAAGAATCGCAAAAAAGCCATGAGTAAGATATTCATTGTTCTTCCTGTCAAAAAAACGAAACAAATCTATCTGAAAAAAACGAATTTATGCATTAGTTTATATGATTTGTTTAGATGATTAATAAATGGTCTGTATGTTCTCATAGGTCATATCGAAATTGTTTTTCTTCAGATTTATACTCATACACATATATAGTAGAAGGCAAAAATAAAAAGGAAGGGAGGGAAGGGGTGGATGGAAAATATGTAACTGGAATGTAGCAGGATTGGAGAGAAAAGATAGAGAATTCATGGAAAATTTGGAACAGTGGGAGGTGGTAGTGATCATGGAAACACGGCTAGAAGAAAAAGGATGGAAGAGAGTAAGGGGAAGGTCACCAAGAGATTATAGTTAGCATGTTCAAAATGCAAAGAGGAGGAATGAGAAAGGCAGAGCAATGAGAGGAATGTTGATGGGAATGAGGAAGGTATATCTAGCAGAGAAGGACAGAAGAGTGATGAAGGAAGAAATTGAAGGATTATTGGTAGAAGAGATGAAGGTGGAAGGAGAGAAATGGAAGAAAGTGTGAGTGTGTGTGAACGGAGATATGCAGGAGAAATCTGAGGAGACGATAAAAGATTGATGAAAAAAAATGAAGAAGGGATTAGGCTTGTAATGGGAGGAGATTTTACTGCAAGAACAGGAGATAGAGGGGAAAGGGAAATGGGGAGAAGAGGGAAGAAGAAAATACAAAGCAAAAATGCTGAATGGAAAAGGGAAGAAATTGTTGAAGTGCTGAGAGGAAATGGGATGCTTCATCATAAACGGAAACATAGGGAGGGATGAGAAAGGTGAATATTCACGTTGCGTGAGTGAAAAGGGAACGGTTATTGACTATGTAATAGTGGACGACGAGATAACAGAGAAGGTCAAGGAACTAGAGGTAGGAGAATATGTAGATTCTGATGACTTTCCATTGACACTGACTTTAAAAGGTGATAAGAGCACTATTGACACGGGCAAAAAGAAGTAGAGGTAGAAAGAACTTGAAGAGAGGGTTGGTCAAGCGAACGGAAAAGAGCAATTAAAAGAGAAGACTAAGGATGTAAAAATAGGAGAAGGAAATGTGCATGGAAAAATAGAAATAATTATAAGAGAAATAAGAAAAGTGTTAGGGGAACATATACGAAAGAAGTTAGTGGGAGAGGAAAGAGAAATGGATGAGATGAGGAATTTTGAGAGAAAACGGAGGAAGTGAGGAAGGAGCTAAGAAGATGCAGGAAAAGAGAAAGTAGTAAAGATGAATATAGAAGAAGAAAGAACGAATATACTGAGATAAAACAATGAGAAAACAGAGAAGGAAAAAAGGAGGTTTAAAGAGGAGGCGGAGAAGGCTAGAATGAAAGAAGAGGTTTCGAAAGGAGTGAATAAATAGATAGAAAGAAGGAAAAGGTCGAACCAGGTAATTGAGATAGTAGGACGGAAAAAGTATTTCATGGATCTTCTAGGAGGTGTAGAGACCAAGGTTAGGAATGGTAAAAGAGAGAGAGAGGGGAGAGATACGAGGAAGAGAACATAAAGAGAGAAAAATAAGGAAAAGAGTAAAATAGGATATTGAAGTGGTAGATCGAAAAAGGTATTTCATGGATCTTCTAGGAGGGTAGAGAATAAAGTTAGGAAGGGTGGGAGAGAGGAAAAGGAGAGATACGAGGAAAAGGACATAAAGATAAAAAAGTAAGGAAAAGGGTAAATTAGGATATTCAGATAGTAGAATGAAAAAAGTATTGCATGGATCTGCAGGAGGGGTACAGAATGAAGTTAGGAAGGGTGGAAGAGAAGGATAGAGGAGATACATGGAAGAGGACATAATGAGAGAAAAATAAGAAAGAGGGTAAACTAGGATATTAAGATGGTAAAATTAAAGAAGTATTTCATGGATCTGCTAGGAGGGGTAGAGAATAAAGTTAGGAAGAGCGGAAGAGGGGGAAAGGGAGATACGAGGAAGGGGACATAGAGAGAAAAAAATAAGAAAAAAGATAGACCAGGATATTGAGATGGTGGATCGAAAGAAGTATTTGATGGATCTGCTAGGAGAGGCAGAGAATAAAGTTAGGAAGAGCGGAAGAGGGGGAAAGGGAGATACGAGGAAGAGGACATAGAAAGAGAAAAATTAGGAAAAAGATAGACCAGACTATTGAGATGGTGGATCGAAAGAACTATTTGATGGATCTTCTAGGAGGGACAGAGAATAAAGTTAGGAAGGGCGGAAGAGAGGGAAAGGATAAATACAAGGAAGAGGACATAGAGAAGAAAATAAGAAAAAGGATAGGCCAGGATATTGAGATGGTAGATCGAAAAAAGTATTTCATGGATCTGCTAGGAGTGGTAGAGAATAAAGTTAGGAAGGGCAGAAGAGATAAAAGAGGGGAAAGCTCCAAGTCTGGATGAAATGAAAAATGAAGTATGTAAATATGGGGGGAATGAATTCAAGGAATAGGCATGGATAATGTGCAATAGGGTATGGAGAGGAGAGGGTTGGCCAGAGATATGGAAGAAAGGGGTAGTGATAACGATAGTGAAAAAAGGCAAAGGAGAGGAGGTTAAGTATTATAGGGGAGTGGTACTAATGCCAACCTTTTACAAAATATATATATAACGGTAGTATCGGAGAGATTTAAGAAAAAAGTGGAAGAAAAAAAGGCAGTGTCACCAAATCAGACGGGGTTTTGAAAAGGGATGGGGATGGGGATGATGGACAACATGTATGTTGTAAATAATATAATAAATAGGAGGACTAAAAAGGAAAAGGGAGGTATGATAGGTACGTTCATAGACGTTAAAGCGGCGTTCGATTCTCTGTACCGGGAAGGGATAGGAAAGGTTATGGTAAAAAAAGTTTTAGGGGAAGGTCTGATAAGGAGAGTGTCAGAAATCTTTCGTAAGATAAAAAGCAGGGTACAAGTAGCCGATCAAATAGGCGATAGTTTTAGATTGGTGAGGGGAGTAAGACAAGGGTGTCCTGTGAGCCCATTTTGATTTATAATCTTGATCTCAGACTTTAAAGAAGCATTCAGCAGAAAAAGATGGGGGAGTGTTAAGATGGGCAAAGTAAAGATTTATTCACTGGCATATACAGATGATATATTAATGATGGTAGAAGATGAAGAGGAAATGGCAGATCTAATTACAAGGTTGGAGGAATACTTAGATGAGAAGAAATTGGAATTGGATGTGAGAAAGACAAAGATAATAGGTTCAGAAAAGGAGGGGGAAGATAATAAGGTTCAGAAAAGGAGGTGGAAGAGAAAAGTATGGACTGGGAGATGGAAGGGATTGAAGCCAGAAGAAGTAAAAGAGTTTAAATATATGGGATACACCTTGGGGTTTAAAAAAAAAGAAGATCATGAAAGATTGGAAGGGAAGAATGTGGTTGTTGGATACCCTGGTATGGCCGGTTTTAGGATATGGAGCAGAAATCTGGGGATGGAAGGAAAGGGAAGAGATGGAAAGGTCACAGGAACGATATGTGAGATGGACTCTGGGAGTGGTTCGGAGGACGCCTGGATGCATGGTGAGAGAGAAAACGCAAAGGAATAAATACAGTATCAGAGCAGGAAAATGGGAGGGGGTGGGGGAGTTAGCAAAAGAATATTTGAAGGAAGTAGAAGAAAGAAGAGGGAGGGCGATAGAGTCAACGAAATGGAAAGAAGAATGGAGTTCTTACAGATAGAAATATAGGACAGGAAATTGGAGTAAACTTTGAAGAATTAGAAGAAGAAAATAAATGGTATGAGAGAATAAAAAAGGATGGACCACCAAAGTATTTGGAAAAGGGTTAGGGAGAAGAAGCGAAGCGATGTATTTGGGAAGAAAAGGAGGAAAGAAAGCGCAGGATATGTGAATGGTGAGAAGAAATATAGGAACATGTATAGGAAGAATGCATGAGAGGAATGAAAGGTAAGGGAAGCTGGCCAGAGAACGTGGTAAGGATTCTGGGTAGGATAAACAGGGGGGGGGGGGGAGCGGGGGGGGGAATTGGAGGAAGCTAGGGGGGCGAAAGGGATACAAAAAAAGAATGATTGTGTAAAGGGAAAGATTGAGATCTTTCCTTATAAAAAAAATATGGATAATTTTCAAAAATTTTCCTGTTCCAAGTCAGAATTATATTTATTTATAAAATGTCCCATTAAATTTAGAAATAGGGTCACTCTCCTCTCAAAATTGGGTAGCGGGAAGTTCATAATAATTGTGACGAATTCTGATTCTGGAAAATTTCCTTCTCCAAGCAATACTTATGATCTTCATTATTTCCTTGTTTTAGCTCAGAACAAGAGTAAAAAGAAAATAAAACCAGTTTCAATTTGCAATAAGTACATTCGAGAGAGCATTCCCGCCACCAAATGAAATTCCCGGTAACTTTCCGGTTTCTTCCCTGTAAACAAAATTTACAGCCATTTCTCCGTTTTCTCGATTTCCTGATTAGGTAGACATCCTGATTACGTAAGGTAAAAATTATGTGAATTCACAAGAGATTTCTGATGAATCAAACGATTTTTTTATTTAATTTTGAGAAAATAGTTAAATTTTCAAGGATATAAATAAACACCCAACAAAGAAGATTTATTTCCTACCAGAAGACGAATTTTCAACAAAATATATGAATTTCAACTAAATAGTTCAATTTGCAACTAAAGAACATAAGTTTTAAACGGGAATGAAACGATTAGATTTTCCGTTCATATAACATTTCTTTTTAACAAAACAAAAACAAATTTTCAAGTAATTCATGCCAACGAAAAAGTACCAGTTATGGATGAAATTAATTTAATTTTTAATTTTAATTTTTAAATTAATTTTTTAATTAAATTAAATTTTTTCAGAAAAGTCAAATTTTCAAGAAAATACAATGATTTGAAATAAAATTGTTGAGTTTTGAAGCCAAGTAGACAAATGATATGCAAAACAGTTGTTTTTAATATTTCTCCAACAAATAAGTTGATTTTATACGAAATTGCTGAATTTTTAGACGAAAAGTCGAAACCCTCTAAAAATTGAATCTTTAACCGGAAAGCCAATGAGACAAGTTTGATATATCATTATGAAATTTCAACTCGAAAATAGGATTCTTCAATTAAGAAGATTATCTCCTGCTAAATGGTTCGAAATTCAGAAAATATTCAACTTTTCAATAATTCATTTGAAAATTTCACCCGAATACTTGAACTTTCAACTTGAAATATGAGTTGTTGGAAAGAAGGTATTTTTCGACCGAATCTTTAGATTTTTTTCAAAATTCTTAAACTTTCAAGCTGAAAGGATGAAATTTCTGCACAAAAAGTGAATTGGAAACCGTGAAATATGATTTTTTCACGAAAAACTCAATTTTTACCAAATATTTTATTATTTTTAAAAATAGCTCAATTTTCTTCCAACTTGCTAAATCTTCTACTTGAATAGTTGAATGATCAAAATCAATCTTTTAAATAATAGCAAAAATGAAATATTTGAAAAAAATAAATTGTTCGAAAAATTCAAATTTGTTCAAACACTTACATGTGTTTCAAAAAAACAAATTAGTACTCAAAAATATTCAACTATGTTGGAAATTTATTGAGAGAAAATGTATCTCCTGCTCTTTTCAAATAAAGTATAAACTTGAACAAATGTGTATCATTTAAATAATTGGTAAATTATTTTATTGTTTTTAATAATCAAATAACACATACCGTCCAGGAAATACGTTAGTTTCGCGACTTACCTGAAAACAAACAAATGTTTATATAAATAAAAATTGTGTAAACAAATGAATATTAATTACAAAGTAACTGAGTATTCACAAGTTACGGATTAATGATTATTTATTGAAAGAAAGTTTTGAAAAGCGTCAATAAAAAGCAAGATTAGGTACGTAAAATTCTCCTTTGTCACTTATGGGGTTTTCTTCGGGGACCCATAAGAGTGGCCTATAATCATTCAACCTCGAAATTTATTATAATTCTTATTCTCTGACGCATTCCAAACAACATACTCAAACACGAAAATATTTGTAACATATTATAGCGTTTGAATATCAGATTTACAAAAATCTGACTTTTTCCATGTAAATCAATAGGGAATTTCATTGTAGGGTGAGAGCAGAAACATTTGAGAAGAAAAATTCACCAAGTATAAATAAGAACCACCCTATAAGACACCCATTTATAGGAGAAAACATTTTTTTGCCGGAGGGGGTCATGATGATGGAAACATGGCTAGATGAGAGGGGGTGGGAAAGAGGGAAGGAAAGGCTACCGAAGGGATACAGATGGAAGGTTCAAGAAGCAAAGAGAGAACTAAAAGAGGGAAGAAAAACTGAAGGAATGGTGATAAGAATAGGGAAAGGGTTGATAGCGAAAAAAAAGATAAAAACAGTTTGAAGAAACAGAAGGAAGGAATAATAGCAGAAGATATAGTGTTAGAAGGTGAGAGGTAAAAGATAGTAGCTAAGTGGAGATACAGAGAGAAAAGCCGAGGAGTTAGAGGCGTTGATGGATGAAAAAGCAGGAGGTGTGAATTTGATCATAGGAGGAGCTTTCAATGCAAGAACAGGACAAAAGAGGATAAAAAGAATAGGAAGAAGAAGATGGGAAGAAGAAGAAGACGAGAATAGGAGGAACTCTGAAGATCAGGTAGAGAACGGGGAAAAGAGGAAGTTACTAAGTATATTGGAAAAGATAGGATGGTTTATCTTAAACAGGAATATTGAGGATGATGAGTACGGAGAGTACACTTATACGGGGAGAGACGGGAACAGTAATAGACTGTTATTGTGGACGATCAGATAAGAGACAGTATAAGAAGGCTAGAAAAAGGGGATTGCGTGGATTTGGGTCATCTCCCACCAAAGTGACATTATAGAGGGGGAAAACTGACGAACGTAAAGCAGCAAAGGAAATGAATTTAAAAAATATTAGGAGAAAGTAATTGGTCAGTATGGGGAATAGAAGAATTTATAGAAAGGATGAAGATAGTGAAAATGGGAGAAAGAAATATGAATGAAGAGATTGAAATGGTGATAGGAGAGGTCAAAAGTATATCAGGAGATACTGTTGCAAAGGAGTCAGCGGAAGGGTGGAGAGAGGCAGCTTGGATGAGGAATTTAAGGAGAAAAAAACAGAAGCTAGAAAGGAATTAAGAAAATGGAAAAAAAGAAACAGTTGTGCATAGGAATACAACATAAAAAGAGTATAATTCGTTATGTGATAGAAAGAAAGAGGAGAAGAATAAAAAGTTTGATGAGGCTGCAGAAAGGGCTAACACAGTGGAAGAAGTATGAAGGATAGTTAATAGAGACAGAGGAAAAAAAGAAAAAGAATGAACCCAGAGATCGAAAGGTAAGAATGGGAAGAATATTTCATAGGATTGTTAGGAAGATTGGAAAAGCAAATAACGAGAGGAGAGAAAGAAGGGAGGAAGGAGGACGAAGAAAAGTATATCACAAGAGAAGAAACAGAAACAGCGATAGGGTCAGTGCAGAAGGGAAAAGCATCAGCTATGGACGAAATACCGAATAACAATAAATGATGGGAATATTGAGGGAAGAAACTAAAAGAGTGGGCGTGCATGAGGTGCAATTGAGTATGGAGAAGGGAAGACTAGCCAGAAATATAGAAAGGAGGGATAGTATTACCAATAGAAAAAAGAAGAAAAGGGGAAGAGGTTAAAGATCATGTGGAAGGGGGGGGGGCTGATGCCAATATTATATAACATACATATGTTAATAATATAAGAGAAATGAAAGAAAGAAGTAGAGGGGGAAAAAATTCAACCGAATTAGACAGGATTTAGGAAAGGAATGGCAGTGACGGATAAGTGACGGATAAGAGAGAGAGGAAAAAGGAGGGGGAGGGAGGGACTTGACAGCAATGTTTGTGAACTTTAGGGCGACTTTTGAGTCATTGGACAGAAAGAAGAAGGACAAAGCTTTTGAAAAAAGGGGGATAAGAGAAGGTTTAAGGAAAGGAGTAGCTGAAATCTTCAGAGAGACGAAGAGTAGAGTAATGGTGGTGGAACAAATAGGAGATGGTTTTTGGTTGACTTGAGGCGTAATACAAAGATGTCCGACATTCATGATGAATATTCTAGTTTTAGATTTGAAGGAGGAAACTGAGGCTCAATACAAATGAAACTCAGGTTATGAGGTTCATAAAGGGGGCAGGAAGAAAGAAAAAATGGATAGAGAGATGGAAAGGTAAAAAGTCAGAGGAGGTGAGGGAATTTAGGTATCTTGGATTTGAAGTGCAAAAGAATAGGAAGCATAGAGCTCATATGAGGGAAAGGATTAGGAGAATGGTGGTAGTAATGAAGCAGATATGGGGAATCGGAAACAGAAGGTTTGAAAAAGACTGGAAGAGGCGTATGAAGTTGTTTGATACGCCAGCACGTCCAATATCAAGATATGGGTCAGAGATAAGGAGATGGAAGGAGAGAAAGGAGATAGATAAGATGCAAGAGATATATATTCGATGGAATAGGAGGAATTGGAAACGCTATATGTTAAAATAGGAGTCTTAAAGGGATACATTAGGAACAAGGGCAAGAAAGAGGACATAGAGATTTGAATGAAAACTAAGAGAAGGAACGAGGAGAAGTTAAGGAAAGGGGAAGAGTTAGCTAGGGAGTATTATATAGAGGTGCAAAAAAGGGAAAAAGGGTAGTAGAGTTTAATCGATGAGGAGAAGAAAGAAAAGAGTCCTCTAGATATCCTGGGATAGGGGTAGAAAGCCCTATAGGTTATGGAGGGTAAAAAAAGAGATTCAAATAAAAGATAGATAGCAGAGGATAAAGGAATCAAGATACAATAATTGGTATAAGGTAATAATAAGTCAAGGATTGACAAAATATCTGGGAAGAGTATGGAGGAAAAGGAGATGGACAAGAATAGCTAGATGGAGACTAGGGAATGAAGTTAAGGGGGCAATGTTTTGAGAGAAGAATACAAAGAATCTTCTAGAGATCATAGCATAAGGGTGGAAAGCACTATAGGTTATGGAGGAATGGAAAAAAGAGATGAAGAGATGCAAATGACAGAGAGATGGCAGAGGATAGGGCAATCAAGATGAAATAGATGGCATAAGCTAATTAAAAATGAAGGATTGACAAAATATCTGTGAAGGTTATGGAGGAAAAGGAGATGAACAAGAATAGCTAGATGGAGACTCGGGAATGAAGTAAAGGGGTCAATGTTTCGGGAGAAGAATGAAAAGAGTCCCCTAGAGATCGTGGGGTAGGGGAGAAAGTACTATAGGTCATGGAGGGTTGGGAAAAAGAGATGAAGAGATGCAAATAACAGACAGATGTCAGAGGATAGGGGAATCAACATACAATTAATCGTATAAGGTAGTAAGAAGTGGAGGATTGCCAAAATATCTGGGAAGAGTATGGGGGGAAAAGGTGGACAAGAATAGGTAGATGGAGACCAAGAAATTAAGTAGAGGGAGAATTTAGGAGAAGAATGAAAAGAGAAAGTGCAGGGTATGTGAATGGGTGGAGGAGACATGAGAGCATGTACGGAATTGTTGTATAAGGTGATAAGAAGAGAGGAAAGGATGGAAAGAGAATGTAAAGAAAATTTAAGAGGAAGAGGGAATGGGAATGGGAGTAAAATGGATGAAAGTAGTAACTTCAAAAATTGAAGAAAACTGGATAGATCTGAATTCACATAAATCTTTATCTCTTCACTTCAAATCCTTTGGACCGTAATTCTGGTCCAAGCAATTACCAAACTTGCGGTTCTGGTCCAATGGACTGATTTTCCGGTCCAATGAACCCCGAAAGCGTGAACCAGGCCAAGCTTCGACCAGGTTTATTGGGGACTGCTTAATTGCATAACGCCATCTATTATTCTAATGCGGCCAAAATGTGAACTAGCGCACGTGAGTTACAGTTCTAATATGCATTTTAATTTGTGCATGAAAAACCATTCACGATTTTTTTTTGTAGTTTGAAACAATAAGTAAACAATGCAGAAATGTAGGTTTTATATTTTAGTTCTGATTGTCTATTACGCATTTTCTCTGTATATTCTGAATCAGATTCTCCACTGTATACATTATTCAAAGTACATTTAAGCACAAAATTTATTTCTATACGATACACATTTAATATTGGACAATTTGTTTTTGATGAATAATAATTTTAAATACTAACTGTTGAGTTTATGCTTCAAATAACAATTGTAAATTAAACACTTTTATGCATAAATTAGAATGCATCTTAAAAATCCGACCTCCTCGCTTTAATTCGCGACACTAGCGCAATCTAGATTTCAGATTCTGAAGAATTCAGATCTCACTTCGATAAAAAATTCCGCCCCAACGGACCGGAATCCTAGTCTAAGGGATTTAGGGTGTTTGTGATAAATGCTGGGAATGGAAAGAAAAAAAGTAAAAACTATTTTTGAGAAATAGTGGGTGGACTAGAAATGAAAAAGCCGGCGAATAATTCTTTCTGTGTCAATGGGAAGCAGATGATTGCACTTGAAGCCTTCAGTGAGAAGAACAGAGAGTAACAGGTGTAAACAAATGAGGTAGTGCTGAGCAGCTTTACCTGTCGCAACGAGAAGCACACTTGGCTTATCTTCAGCACGAAATCATGACGTTCTTTACGTCCTCTATATACTTGAATTCTAAAAATAGCTGTGCATGCACGAGATACTATTATTATTAATACACGTGCTTAGGGGTGGATTAGCTTTTAATCCTGGTCCTAGAATCCTTGAAAGGGGAATTCAGAATCGACGAAGGAAAAAATACCAGAAAAAATTCACTGGAATGTAGGAAAAGTAGAATAAAAGTTCTTATTCAATATTATATTTCTTTAAATTCTTGAAAAATTATTAATATTTTCATAAAATTTCATTAAATTATTATATTTCAATCTAAAATTTCCATTAAAGTCACTTTAAGTTCTTTCTTTATCAGTTAAAAAAGGCGGTCCTTTTTTTACAGATATTTGTGTTAAGTTTCATTAAAGTTCAATTTTGATGTTTCCTTTTATTCTGAAGTTTCCAGCCTGTGTCGAAATCGCCCTATTTGTCTCTATTAAATGAAGTAATGGGGGTGAAGCCGGAAACTACGGTTAGTAAGAGGGTCAGGGGAGGAGGGTCAAACCGTAAACCTCGGTTGGTAATCGGGGGAGGGGGAGTTTAAGCCGAAAACCACGGTTGGTAACAGGGGGAAGGGGGGTTAGGCCAAGAACTACAGTAAGTTTTAAGGGCAGTGAGGGGTCAGTACGAAAACTACTGTTAGTAACAGGTGGAAGGGGGTCAATTGGAAAACTACAGTCATTAACATGGCGGCAGGTGGGGGTCA
>WSXT02166592.1:0-19453 GCA_011762715.2 Neuroterus valhalla | reverse complement strand
TATTCATGTCGCACCGGCACATCCATAAAGGTGGGTTTCCTACGTTGGAAGCGGATGCTGTTGGTGATTATGACAAGAACATCGGGGAGGGGGGAGTTAAATTTTACACAAATCTAATACCTTCTCTGATGAAAATGTAAAAAGAAGATATTGTCAAATATTATTTCATTAGGAGAAAATGGAAATAGTAAGCAAAATTAACCTTCCACTATTTTCCGCATACTTTATTCATATTTTGCATACTATTCGGAACTAATACGTGTCGATGCAAATTGAACCTTCTTATTAGAGTAATTGCGTTGAGAGCGACGATTAAGTATTCTGTCCCTGTCTTTTGAATTCAATATAAACTTGATTATAAAACCGCAATTGTTCATGAAAATAATGATTATATTGGTCTGATAGGAGTTGAAATTCGAAACTTTCATGGAAACTTGATTATTTTCTATTGTTAATAACAAGGAGTCTCAAGGATGCCAAAATGCTATCCTTATAATGTCAAGGACAGAATTATAATTAGGTTATAATAAAATTTCTAAACTTTGACATCGAAGATGTCCATTTTGAATCCTCAGATTCTTCCCTATAGACATTATTAAATTATTGGAATTTCTCCATCTTATCTGATTCTATTTGAAAATTTGAAACTTGATATTTAATATGTAACTACTTTAGTATTCAAGCTTCAAATTAATTTAATTTGAATGTTCCGTAAGAAAGTCTCATGATAATATTAACATCTCAGAATATTGATTTCAAACATTTTTCTAAGATCTTAAAAACATGTCGTTTTTGACTCTCGACCAAATCAAAATGATTATATATTGCAAAATATTTCATATTGCCAATAGCAGTTGCAATATACTGAACACAATAGAAGCTTCACAATGCATGAATCAGGCACCATATATCGTACATACATGAACTTGCACGACTTCCTCCGGAGGATTTGGGCTCCCCTTCTGCGTCGAACGCATTTGTCACCGGGAACAACAAAACAATCGTATTTCCGAGTGAATTACGTAGCACCCCGTGCAATATCAGCACGGATATTGTTTCTCGAAATGTCGAATCTCAGGGAAGGACGTGGAGCAAAGTGTGTGGAGGTGGAGGAATGAGGAAGGGGGTATTCGAATCGACAATGGCGTAAACATCAGAGGAGCAATCTTTCCCACCGGAGATGGGCGGCTGCGGCAGTAGTACGGCAGTAAGGGTCGTAAACGTCGTCTTAAACAATCTATTCGTCTCGCCACCGGTTAGTAGTCGCAGGGCCGTCTGTAGCCTTGCGGCCAACTATACAAGCAAGGGTTCTTCCTACTTTTTTTAATAAACACATCACGATATGATTTAAAGCCACGTTTCATCTATAGTGTTTTTGCTTTTGCTTAAATGAACCATTTAGAGACCATAAATTTTTTCAGCTCAAGAAACCTGTAATTATCAAGACGTTCGGCTACCTGCACATTTCAGTTTCCAAACACTTTACATCACGAGGATTTTCGATGAGTTCAGTACCCCAAATAAGTACTATTAGGGTTATCGAACGTTATAAAGAGGATTGAGTCTAGAAGAAATATTATTTCAGCGGAATTTCTGATAAAAATATAATTTAATCTTTGCGCATCTAATAATATTTCAGAGGCCAATAGTAATATTTTTCCCAAGACACTGCTGTCACTCTTATTGTAATGTAGGTAACACGTGATAATGTACATTTTTTTAGTTACGCCTCTTTTCCACGCCACTTAAAACGCCCGAATTCGTTTGTTAGAACCTGTAGTCACTTTAATATAGTAGTCTAAAGAAACAACATTTGAGATTGCCTCATTTCTGAGAACAACTCATGTTCAGTATCGGATGAAGACAAAATTTTGTTTCAATTAGATGGTTCACCTGGAATCGTAGCTTAGCATCTTGTCGTTCCGTTACATAAGAAACTGATAACGAGAAAAATAAACCCTATCGCCTCGTCTAGACATACGCTTCAAGTGAGACTATATTCAATCAAGATTTAATATGGATGCAAGTAAAATATCCCAGCTATACACTAGCCACTCGCTTGAATATCGTCTCACTTGGAGCCTATGTCTAGACAAGGCATAAGCAGGCGTATAAGTTAACGCCTACTTACGACTACCTGCTATGTACTCGCAAATAAATGCCTCAATAATATGCCACTTTTGAAGGCCTATATGAACTTTGCCATTACTACCCCTATAGCTAAAACCCTGGAAATCTGGTTTTACTCAAAGTTAGATTTCCTGAGTCCCAAAGCTGAAGGCAGCTTCTTTTCACAATAAAACTATCTCTACCTCATTTATTAACTTAATTTGTACATTTTGACAGTTTCCCGCGAGGTGAGTATTACTGTCGTCAGTGCAAAAAACACACCTCCAATGATGACTCCCGTTAAACCACGCCCATTTTTCACTAGTTTTATCCATTTGAATAGTGAGGACCATCAGAACGATACTTGAGAGGGCCTCCACTTAAGGAATCCCTAACGAGCTTGATCATTTTATTGCAAACATATGTTACTATCAAAAGAATGCAGAAGCGTATTTTATCCAGATAATTCACCGAAGTAATAGTTGCATTAGAAATCGAGGTGAGAAAACTGTTCTTGAACAATTGTTTGGTTCCTGGTTGTGTTTTCTTCACTTTTGAATTCCATAGGTACGCCTACCAGTCCACGCCTACCAGTCCACGCCTACCAATCCACGCCTACAGTCCACGCCTACTTATAACCACTTGCTAACCACCCCCGAATGACAGCCCTGATATCAGGCCCCTTATATACCCCTTTAGGAATACTTCCAATTCTACGCACAATGCAAAAGCATTGCAAACCTGTTTGAACCCACGATTCCATTTCCTAAGGAAACATGTCCAGCTAAGCTCATTTGTCGCCACCACCTTCAGTGACTTTTATAATAACGTTTTTGAAAATAGTACTTGAAAAATCTAGTCTTTTATGAATCGAGAAGCACATTCTCATTGAGTGATTCACTAAAGTGTTAGTTGCATAAAAAATTAAGAGGTGAGGGTTTATTACTCCAATTGAATTCTGGAATTTTGTGTCAAGATCAGGAAAAGTATATTAAGGGAATTTCCGGGCAATGGAACAGGCGTAAATAGAGTCCTCATCCTAGAAATGGGCATTTCTACCATTTCAAACTTACCTTGGGACAGGAAACCTATCGGGTCCATAGGAACCCCTTTCTTATTACGCCGATCATCCAAATTCTTCTGATCAATCTGCAAAATTTAATGGGTTTGAATGTAGAAATATTGGCTCAACTCCTAAGGGTTGGGGGAAATGGGCAGTAACTTTTAGTAAGTAGATCAGTTACAGAAGGCGTGGCTAACTCGCTGACACTTATTATTGGGGTAGGCTTATGAAGAAGAGGCGCAGTGAAGGACTCTGTAGGATTATAGAAGCTATAGTCCGCTACATACCCTTGAACAACAGTGGAAATTGAAGTACAGGGTATTACAAGAAATAATAAATATACTAAAAATCCTACAATTTTTTGAGGAACAAAGTGGATAATTGCGCCAAGGAATAGGTACTTGAACTATATTTCACTGAAGTTTCATCTTTTTGTCTTCATCCTAATAGAATCTGAGATAATTATTCTCCGGCGATTATACGATCGACAAAGCATTAAAAATCCAACAGTATGAATTAGCACACTGGATTAAAAGATTTATTAATCCACTAGTGCGAGCAGAGCACCTCCTTACGTGCAGCAAGCGATTAACATTTTTAACGTCGGTAATATACTGTTCACTTGCGCGAGATCTCCTGCGGTCAGACTCATTTCACTGCGACGGGCCCCGAACAAATAATGCGTGTCGCAAGCGTATAATTATATGAATACCATATTCGTCCGATACCGTTACGAAGCCGAATCCTTCATCTCTTTCACAAAAAGATTCCCGGATTCAGACTCAGCACTGAGCTATTGTATTTGCGGTTGCGCAAGAGGCCCCCAGAAGAAATGAAAAGGGGGCCTGAAGAGAGGAATGAGAGAGGAAATAGGAAAGTATTATAGGCGTTGAGGGAGAGGGGGGAGCTAATAGAATATTAAGCGTGCTGTGGACCTCAACTATTTATATTCTTGAGACGTTCCTTAATGCGCGCCATTTGTCTGGCAATTAAAATGGATGATTGATCGTCCCTTCGTCCTGACGTGCGGATCACGTTCTCCCTGCTGGAAGCAATATGTGGAAATAAGAATAAAGAAGCCGGTCTTACCCATCCCCCTGTCTCTCCTTTTACCCCCAGTCACTCCCCTCACATGTTATAGAAGAAGCTGGACGATTATGCGCCTTTTTTTCATCCTGACGGCTCCTCGCGATTTTTAATGCCAAGTAATTGATTAATGTGGATAAATGTTTGACGTGTCAATCATAGAATTGAATGATTGATTTCTGACAAGTTCACAGAAATTGGTTTCTTCTTAAACAAGTGGCACAAAAAGACACAAGAAGATGTCTTTGTAACTTCCTACAAATGTTTCATTTAATTCGAAGAGAAAGAGAAATGAGGAAAATGTGTCATGTGAGGAAAATATCAAACTCAAGAATTTTCTAAGAAATTTAGTGCTAAGGGTGCGTGAATGTATTTCACATCCTAATATTCCTAGTGGTTACTTGACCCGAATGTATTCCACTGTGTAGAAATTTGCTTCACTTTCTATTCTCTAAAATTACCTTTTCTATATTACTGGCCGGACCGACTTTGTTATAGTCTTCCCAAACAATCTCCCATAATCATTAGTTTTTTCATCTGTAAACTTAAAGGGAAAAGTTGATACATTTATGGCAGCAGCAGGTCTTCGACAAAGACAATTAAAACTTCCTAAATCAAGTCTGAATCTCTGTTCATTGGTCGAATATATATCTTCAGACTTCAATTGAACATATTTTACTAATAAACATTAGTTTATACTCAATCCAGTATGGTAAAATTGACTTTTTCCAAGACGTACTGATGTTTCAAACGTACAAGCCTTCCCCTACTGTTTAAAGTAAATTACATGCAAGAACGATCATGTGATTTTGTATAAGGGAATGAATTTAAAATTCACAGACGGGTCGTTTCGCTTCTGCGTAACGATTTAATATATAATGAGGGTTTACAACTGCTCCTCGTTTATCAAGAGTTCGTCCAAGCCATCGATATCACATTCTTATACCCTCAGAGGGAGAGAGAGAGAGAAAGAGAGGGAGAGAGAGATGAAAACGAATCACACTGTTTCACTCTGAGAGTTTAACTTTGACAATTTGCATACGATTACTGGGAAATCCTTCGATGATAGCAGCCAACACCAAAATGGATTCTTTCTTCATCGACGCGAATCACGTGTTTGTCTCCCTCGAAATGATCGAACTTATCGTGTATATTTATGCAACTTCTTCCCGACAAATTATAGTCCACAAGACTTTAATCCTTTCCCGGTTTTCCATTGACGTCATCTTCTCCGGGAGAATTTCAATCATGATTGATATTTTTTTCAAAACAACTTTGATGAAAATCGCCCAAGATATAACATATCAATTAAGGAATGTAATAAATTTCGATCTCAAGTATCTACGAAAATAGAAGAAAGTGCACATGGGTGTAATGTCCTATAACTTCAAATATTTTTTATCTTAGAACAATACTTGATTCTTATAAAGACTACTAGCATGTATCAACCTAGGTTTTTGATAAATTCATTATATACTTATAAAAATATTAAGGACATCCCTTCCCCAGCACCTGTTCCCTACTTATGTCTGCAGTTTTCATTTTGGAATGAGGCATTTAAGGAGTAGATGGTTAAGTGTACAATATTTCCTAATAGATAAGAAGGTCTTAATTCTACAACAGTTGTAGTTAATAGTGGGTCACTGGAACGTGTGTAAGTTTCGCAAATGTCAGGGTGGCGCTTAGCA
This sequence comes from Neuroterus valhalla, assembly GCA_011762715.2. Classification (NCBI taxonomy): domain Eukaryota; kingdom Metazoa; phylum Arthropoda; class Insecta; order Hymenoptera; family Cynipidae; genus Neuroterus; species Neuroterus valhalla. Next base: position 13,507 of record WSXT02166592.1, on the reverse strand, counting down.
GGCGACTAATTGACAAACATTGACAACCACTGTGTATTACCGAGTGGCACTAACCGTTGTTTACAAGTTGACCTCTGCTTCAACAACCAGCGTATGGTCATTCCCTGTGAGACCCTGATGTGTGTTCTGGACCATTTCTCTCCACTTAACTATACCTTTCAGTCAAACAATTGATGACTCCCTCAATTTAGAAATCTTAAGGCGTTTGAATGGATCCAGGCTCCTTTGAGATTTAGATTCCTTAAATATCAAACAACATCCTCAAATAAAACAAGTGTGGAAGAAACTATTGAAAATACACTGAATAAAAATTATATTTCCAATAGAAAAGTAGCAGATACCTGATCCTCAAAAAACACATTATCGCTCATCTTTACAAAATGACAATAAAAATCTCATTCTTCAAATCTCGAAGCTGATGGATTGAAAGACTTAAGCTTTCTTCTGAGATGAGATTTTTTCCTGACTTACAGTCTTCAAAGTGAAAAAGTCCTCTTAAAAAAAAGCAAGATTTTTCGTCTCAATGTACTACTATCTTTATAATTATACTAACACAAGCGTTATAAGATAGATAATAATAACACTCTGTCAAAGTTTGAGTTGGAATGGATAACTTTGCTTTTTTTGACATGGTTGTAAAATAATGCTCCAAATGCTGATAGAAATAACAGAAGATCCAAGAGCATTGTCAAAATTGACATAATACTGAAAGACTGTTGAAAAATTTCGAAATAAATTGAAATCAATTAAAATTAAAGAACAAGATTCATTTGAAAAGGAAATTGCCTACAAAAGAAGGAAAATTCAAACGATCGTTTTAATTTGTAGCGTTTACTCTAGTGGAAAGCACGCGTATAAATTTTAACCACCTCGTGAATGACATTAACGCACATACGAAGATAGAGAAAGATAATATTCAGATGTATGAATATGGCGGTGATTCTTTTGATCGAAAGATAACAGTTTGACGTCAGGAAACCCGAGCAGTTATTCTTTTGTCGCCAGGAGAGCGAACCCGTGCCTTGGGCACAGTAATTGCCCATCAGTTTCTCAGATTTCGAGCGTAATGAGAACGCGAAACAGCTTATTGGAGTCATTCTGCAAAAGAATTATCCTCGTTCGCTCAATATTCCCATGTCCTCGAGTTTAATGGGCCACCCCGTAGTTCCAGAGTTACCACGATAGTCGATCCTTACTGCCTCGGAAATTCTTTTGGAAAGGTACCAAGTCATAGAACGATCCACAATATTGTGTAAAATTCCGCTCCTTGAAAAATAATTGAATAATGTTCTGAACTTTTATCTTTTTATTCTTGAATACAATATCTTGAAAGAATGGAACTGGTTTTTATCTTTCAATGGCCAAGTATCCACAATTTCAGTTTAAATTACGCGCGAATGAGAACGCATTGGAGGTGGCACTACTGTTAAAGTCTACAGAAATGAATGCGGGAATCCCCTGCAGATAAATAGCACAATCAATGCGCAGTCAACCCTCATCCCTACAAATATGAGACTTAGAGGCATGATTTATTATTTAAACAAGTGCAAATACAAGGAACTATCAAAATAAATCATGGTCAATGTATTCTTCCGTTTATCATCGAATTGTTTGAACAATTTTTCATCATTTTAATGTAACTTTTGACCAAAATAGAATCCTAGTATATAGTAAGCCCTTGAGAGAAGCACTGTTTCAACGTGAACAACCACTGTCACTTGAAGCATTTCTAGCAGAAACACAATATGATAATTACCTTACTTTTGAACAAATTTAGATTTCCGTTATTTGAATGGATGGTTCCCCTGAAATAACAAAGCCTAATTAATTGAAAAATAATCCTTCACGTGTATTAAAAAGTCAAGGCAAGACATGCAAGTGCGTGTTCAAGCAGTTCTTTTTGTTTGTGCGTCACTGCTAAACACACCTACTCTTGCAACGTTTCTTGCTCATTCCCTTGTACTGCCTTATCTATGACTTAAATTCTTACCATAGACTACAGCAAGGAAACTTTAGTCAAGGTCTCAATGTATCTGGTCATTCTGATTCTCATCCATAATTCTTTGGACAATTCCCATCTTTTTGAACTTGCTTTTAGACAAAATTTAAAAACTCTACATCTTTTCTGAGTAACATAAACCAATTGGTCACTCAAGAGTGACACTCCAACAATGCAGTGTCATTAAAACATTTAACTATAAACTCAAATAATTTTGAAAATTGTTCGAATGGACACAAACGGTTCTCATAATTATGGATACGTGGCAAAAATACCAGACATGGCAGGATCCCGTGAAGTTTGTTAAGCAATTCTGAAGAACTGAATTTTTCAAAGACCGATGTTTTGATCCCTCAGAATTATTATAAATAAATAGATATGTCGAAAAAACATTGCTAGTTAATGTAGTATTATTGATCTTATGTTTTGACAAATCCAGTACAAATTGATGCACTTCATAGTGAATTGGAGTTTAAATCTGCAAATGACTTTCGATTGTAGGAAGAATCCCTCCGCTTCAAATAACAATCTTTCCAAATCAATTTTTTGCAAGACTAGATACATGTTAGGCACAGAAGGTTACATGTTGGCGGTGGTTGAAATTCAAGCCATAAAGAGTGGTATAGTATACTCTGCGTTATCGCTCATGCTGACAAGACTTGGTGTTAACGAGTAAACAAATTGCTATCGAGCCTGATAAAGTATCGTTTTACGACCTCTTACATTCAGCGATAGCTGGTGTGGAAGGAAAGTATCCGTGATGTGTTTGAAACCTAGACCTTGTCTCTTTGTGAGACCTTAACATTTTTCATTCACACCAATAGTTTTTTACCTTCTACGAATAAAAGTTGCAGCTGATAAGAAAGGAAAATTTTTAACTTCCATTGCGTAATGTCTTCAGAGCGTCACAATACAAAACTTATTTATGAGGCTCTCTTATGAAGAAATCTTCCATAGATTCAAATGGAGGGATTGGAGTAATGAAAAGGCTGCAGGAGGACGAGAAAGTGGAGGTTGAAATATTAGTGAGGAGTGATGGTAGGAGAAGATGGGGAATCCGGGGTATAGGGAGAATTGTTAGAAACTCTGAGGAGCGCAATAGAGAAAAGGGGAATGTTAATATTGTTGATATTGTTATAGCGCAAGTTTTAAAAAGTGGAAATATTAGATCTGGAGGGTCTAAAATCGAAGAAAGAGGATGTTAGTAAATAAGATGGTTATAAGAAAAAACACTGGTAGACCTTTATAGTCACTTACCTATTTATCTTTTGTAAATATTATATCATGTAAGATTAAATTCAAGGCTGAAATTTCCAGTTGGTCGTGGGGTCTAAAGCATAAGCTTTGGACCCACTCCGCCTGGTTGCGGGTTAGATTCCTGCCTCGCACACTGGAAGAGCTTTGGCTCCCCACGCGGTTAATACTTGCTTGGGAAGGTAGCGTGTATACCTTGAGAGTTGTGATGTCGGTTTCTCTAAAGAAAAAGATTGCTCTCAGTACCAAAAGCTGTTGTATCCCCTTAGGGGATTCATTGAATCATCCAATCCATGAGGTTCAAGGCTCTCTAATTCAAGTCTCTTGGCCAGGTGATATGACAATAAATACTAATTTAAAACTTAGACAGATTGATTTTATGTAAAAATCAGTAGAAGGACGGAACGGATGTGAATGTGAATAATATAATTTTTCCCATAAAGTAAATGGAACCTGTTTTTGATGCTTGGAAGAATATGCGAGATGTAACGGAGGATGCTTAATTGCTAAATCTGTGGCTTGAGAGATATTTAATTTTATCGACATTAAATTTTTTTGTGGACCACCATTGGTGCGCGCAACATTCTAAAGTGAGTATGTATGCACAGAAGAGACGTCCGTGGCGAATGGATACGGGTAAGAGAGGATTAAGGTCTGCGAATTTCGCGATGTGACGGTCACGATAATCTGCTCGGCGATTCTCTGTTACGGCACGCTTGTCGGACGTCAGGACCATAGATAATAGGGAGAGGGATCGGAGGCCAGTTCGACGCGATTCGATACGTTCGATGTTCAGTCTCTATCGGATCTTAACTAAAGGGATCAAAGCCGAGTTGAAAGTGATACCTCTTTAGAAGTAATCGACAATTTTTAATTGGTAATCGCAGAAAATTCAAATGCTTGATGCTGGATAGCCCTCCCTTATAGTCTTTTTTGAAATACACAAAATTGATCTCATTTTTATAGTTGGGGATTCGGATCTCCTTCTACTTTACTCAGGTGATATATTTCGTTCATGATGGAATGACAAATCACTTGAACTGTCGAATCAGTATTACAATAATAGCTAAACTGCAATCAACTGTTGAGAATCAGCCAACCTTGACCCCAAGGCCCTAAAGCATTTTTGCACTGAAGCACCTGACAAGTGGCAAGCAGGATTCCATTGAGCGGTATGCACTAGCTACAAGAAGTTAACAATGTTTTATTGTTACGTCAGATCGTGACGTAGCCGACGGTATGGACAGGTATACATTTAGCTAATGATAACGGTATTTTGTAAATGTGAAGTCACGAAGAATAAGCTATGAGCGAGGGCATCGACCGTCGGATTTTTTGAGGTCCAGGCCCTAACAATGTACGAAGGTTGCGATTCCTGTCAAGTGGAGAGGTTCTTGGTCAAGTTGTATCTGTAATCTTACATTTGCCTCTTTCACCCTCTTTGACTCCTCTTGAGATTATGTACATGTCGGAAAAGTGATCGAGGGAAGAGAGACTAGGTCTAAGAGAATGAGGAAGATGTAAACATCGTAGACACTGACAACAGGTAACGGGACTTCGATGGATCTATATATTCATTACGTATGACCTTAAATGCGAGAAGAGTGATAACCAATTTATAATAAAGATAATTACAATAGCAAGACCCGCGCCGCCATGCTCATAACCTTGTACATGATTCAAGTAATGGGTTCCACAGATAACCCCGGTCGCTTGATAGCGAATTACCCGACGAACTTCGAGCACTGGTATCGTAATCAATTTCCTGTTAGCCAGTTTGATATATAATTCTTCTAGAGTTTGGTAAAAGTCACACCTAAATTGGTTCAAGACAGATGAAAACAGACAGTGGAAATTATAGCTGATCCGTTACTACTCTAAGAGCAGAGAGTTACGCTTCACAGGGAAATTTCTCAGCTAGCCGTCCATCAGTAAATATAATATGAAATCCATATATGAGCTTCTCTTATAAACACTCCTGGACTAAATTTTTGTTTTGTACAATTAAGGATGGAGGGTCAACATAAGTATCAATTGTCCTTCTGATAAAATAAGTTGTTTCAGGTGTCCATCGTGTGAAAAACTACAGATTTTGACGACGTTTCGCGAACGTTGCAGCTCGTATCTTCAGGACTGGTTTTAGGCCAGCCCTGAAGATGCGAGCTGCAACGTTCGCGGGACGTCGACAAAATTTGTAGTTTTGAACACGCTCGAAACCCGAAACGACTCATTGCATTTTGATGGATCATCGTGAAAGCATCAAATCTATTATCAATTGTCTTTTTATCTACATACATATATTTATGAAAAGAGGAGAGGCAAGAGACTAAAATGTTAATAAAATAAATGAATAAGGCATACCTGCATATGAGAGAAAAACTTTGAAAACATTTCTTAGCACAAGAGACTAAGGAAACGGTATAACTACTGAACATGAAATCAATCTTCCTGACCATAAGCCGAAATTTACGGATGGAACGTGGTAACATCTAAAATGCTAGAGTATCCAAATGTTGATACTCAAAGTTTGATGCTCTATTTCTATTTGAGCAGCACCACATACTGAATTCTATTTGCTCAGTCGGTCATTCCAAGTCTCAAGTGAGAATAAGGTATGATCTGACAGTCCCGAGACTGCTTTACAGAAATGATAGAAGTTTACAGAATTGACAGATTTTCACGATATTCGCCAATATCTTACATTATTATTTGAAAGCTTCAACACTTATGTTTCATGATTGTGCATAGGTTGTCCATTACAAATCATATTTTATCATCATAAATCACAAACTATATTATTTTCGAAATGTATCCAGAAAACTTGTTTGGATTGAAGCATCTCATTCCGTTCACATGGCACCTTGTATTTATTTTAATTTGGGATATTTCAAGAAGCATGTTGAATATCTAACAAATTTGGAACCTGCATATTTGCATACCTGCATAATTCTTTCACAAGTATTATTGTACGCCTTTTTTTCTGTGTGAGAATCTACTTATTTGTCACTTGTCCCTTTGCAAATTGAAATAATATGGTAAGAATCTCACCAAAGGTTTTCTCTCTAAAAAATTGAATGTTATGGATAATGGAGATCAGTAGTTTCGAAGAAAGATCCAACTTTCTGGAAAAATGAAATTCCCTTTTTTTACATAGAGGCTCCTTATGGTGTAAGTATATCTGCAGTTGAGCAGGCATTGTGTTCATAAGGTCACTGTGCAGGCACATAATTATACATAAAGTATCATTAAGTTGCCATAATTCTTATGTTATTGCATTATTTAGTAAGGTACCCCGCAGCGGCAGATGTGGAATCTTTCTCAGTATACGTCGAGTCGCAAACGCGTTTACACCGCAACTCCGCACACAAGTAAAATATGTAAGTATATGAAAATATACGAATATGCATGGGATGTTGCGTAGATACACCCGTAGACATAGTTATGCGTCTCCTCGTTTGCAAGAACGTTAATGCTGGAAGCGCAGTGGAATAGAGCTTCGTTAACGCGTTTATAGTTATTCGTCTTTTTCTGCAATTTTCAATTTTAATGGGGTTTCATGATGTCTTTTTCAGTGAGTGAGACAGGTCTTTCAAACGATTTCACACAGGTGACTCTTCGTATGTTTCTATTATTCAGGCTGCTTCTAAAAAACTGATTTTCACCGGTAAACTATCTTCATCATCAAAGTCTATAAATATCATACTACATTTAGAACTACATCGGGAGAATTCGCCTTGAGTTAGTCTTCCATAATAATTGAGGCAGACTAGGATCTTATTTAGCAAGGCTCGAATTGAAGAAACCATGATCAGCGATCGTTCTACTCATCTTATAAGATGAACAACGGGTCGGAGGGCTTATTGCCTAGAGAGCTTGGAGGATTCCGCCCTTGATCCAACACAAAGAAATGGAATGAAAAAAATAAAGCGAAAGAGAAGAAGGCGTTAGTGAGGGAGAGATGAGGGACTGAAGTGAAGGCAACAAAACGTAAGGAACACGGTACTGTGACGCAAAACGAGGACCAAGATAAGGCTGCTATTTTTCCCGTGACAATAAAAATTATAGGCTATCTGGACTGGAAAACAACAGGTCGAGTTGGCTGCCTCTGGATCGTGGTTTGCATTCATTAAGCCCCGACACGCAAGCAGTGGCGGCTGGTCCTCATCCCAACAGCGCTTTCTGCCCCAACCTCCGAACCTCCCCCCAAAAAAATCCTGCACTGACTTCTCATCTCCAGCTTCTGCCTCCCCTTCTCCATGAAATACCGTCTCAGTAACATCTCCACTCGTTTGAGGCTCCAACTTGTGTGAGATCCATTACCGCTTTACATATCATATGCATTGAATCCTTTTATTTACTGGATCGAACTTCACGCTTGATCAACGTCTATCTTGTCCATGGATTTTTTCCTCTAATTAACCTCCACGAGAACGGAAGATGGAGGAAAGAAGAGGGAGATACGTGTCGCTGTAACGATTTGGGAAGATGCGATCAGAGAACGTGCATCTCAGGTTTGTATGCAAATAGGGGGTTTTGTCTTACTTGGCAGAACCTCGAGTCTATTTATCTAATTGCGGTTCTTGTTGTTCTGGAGGAAGTCGATTTTATAGCAATTATCATCTTCGATAGGGTATTTTTCAACCTAATTGATAGCTGCTCGAGAAACTAAGAACTTAACTATTTGAGCTGACTTAGATTTATTTGAAGTAAATATAAGCTACTGCTTGTTATTTCGTGATACTTTAGTAACTTTATGAGCTTCTAGATAACTTCGAATACTTTGTTCAAGTTCGAGTTTTTTCATGATACGTAAGTGTCCACAGGAGACTCCAGATACTTCGGTTTCTCTAGGTATCATGACTTGAGTACATGCATTTCCGAAGAACTTCAAACACTTGGACGTTCCATTTCGGAGAGGGCGCTAATGAGCCATAAAGTGTGCATAGGGATTTTATAGCTTACAGATTTGGTCACTGAGATAGACCCTTGTGATGCGGACTTCCCAGTTTGAACCTCGTAGTTTGAGCACGTCTATTTGTCTCATAATGATTACAAGTATTTAACGTTGAGTGTTTCCTTCTTGAACCTTACGAACAATACGCAAAACAATCATAATTCCCAAACCTTGATGAAAAATGTCTTTAAGAGGGTACTACAACTTCATAATTATCAACGGTGAAAATTAATCAAATCCAAAGTTACGAACACACACGAAATAATATGAATTTTTCTCTAAGTATACATACTAAATAAATAATAATATTCGACATCGATGATTTCATTTTCAAACATAAGATGCAAGGGAGTTTGAAGAAATATGTACCTCAAATATATCTTCTTTTATTTAATAAAACCCCATTATTTCTGGAAATTTGGTTATAATCAATAAGAAGGGTAATCGGTCAAAAAAGATGGTTTGATAAAGTATGTTTTGAAATATTTTTATTGAGAATAATCTGTCAGATCTTCTTCAATTTTGTAAGGTTTAATATTTCAATACTCGAAAATATCATTGAATACAAAGTTATATCAGTGCAGTTATTTGTTGTATCATGTGCAATAAATGGCAAAATAGTAGTGGTAAGTCGTATAATGGCCGCGACAGAAATCTGCATCTGAAAGGCAAGATTGTACCTCATGTTTGCAATAATTAATGCCGATCATTGCTGCTTGGAGGGAAAATTACAGCCCGGTACACTATAATTATTGCCGAAGCAACTATGTAGGAATTGTACGTTGGTTTACCGTAATGCTTTATTGATACTTTGCAATTTAATGACTTCCCCACTACTATAGTCCAATAGTTTCTTATCGTTTCCTTTCTTCCATAAAGGTTTTATTAGGCCGCTCAACTAAATGTTAAAACAAACATAATGTGATTTATCTCTGATATTTCTATTGCCTGATAATTTTATTCGTCGATCGAATAAATGAAAAATCAGAAAGTACATTTTCCTCTAATGAATTATCAGGATAAGGTTTAAAGACTCTCTACAAAGCAGTTTGTAGATTTTCTGAAAGTATTGGCACGAAGAAAATTTCAAGAACAGAGGTATATTAAAAACTTGAAGAAGATACAGACAAAAATATGTACCTGCTAAAAGCGTTTTTTTTATTTTCTCTAAAAAACGACACCAAAGTGCCGGAGGAATCTCTAAAAATCCATGCATATTTTATAATATTCTTCCTGTTTCTCTTGTCTTTCTTTCTTGCAAAGTTCGCGTGATGAGAAGGTTTTGCAGCTTTCGCATAATTTTTTCCTTTTCTCAAATTGTCGATGAGCGCCTTCTTTTGACAGAAAGTGCTGTGCGAGGGACAAAAAGAGGAAGAGAGAAAAAAGCAAAGAGTGTCTGTTGGTTTACGTGTAATTCTTCTTCTTCTTCTTCTTCCAACATCGCGTGACTCGCAGAGTCTGCAAATTTTTTTTTCTTCGCTTCATGCTAGTACCTCTTTTTTGTAAAAAGTCGATCGCTCTCGACACTTGATGGCGGAAGTATAAATCTTTATCGAGGGTCGTATATCATCGCGCGCGTTCGCGTTAAGAATCGCTACGGAATCTGTTTTCCGTGCGATTAAAAACAAATCGAGAGTATGACAAATGCTGGCACATGGCGCGTACGCACGAAAGTGCTTCGAATCGTAAAGTAAAAGGTTTCTGGTAGACACAGCCGATATCCGAAGTTAGCTATCAGCAGGGGTGCAATTAATCGTCGTAAGCAATCGAAGCCCCCTGCACGTGCTTTCGACAAGAGACTTGCTTGAAGAATTTCAAGCAGGGTTTGTTGGTAATATTTATTAGAAAACAATTTTTAGTCTGCTGGTAGAAGCTACCAACGATTCTGAAAAAGGGAAAGGATTAAAGGACTGGTCAAGATTGTGAATGCAAGTAATGATTGTATCAGTTACAAGACAAGGAGTATCGTGAGGACCGATGAAAATAAATCTATACTTACATTATTACAATGAAATGGTATTCGCCTTTTCTCGATCATTTTATCACTTGGAAGTTATTAACCGCATTGTGTTAATATTTATGCTTATTAGGTTTTATTTAAAATCACAAGTGGAAAATATGTGTTCATGAATACAGTTTTGAAATTTCGATTGTTTTGTTCCTTTACTAATTACACTCATCGCTTGCATGGGGGCCTCTTGGTGGAGTGCCAGTTTCTCAGCTGTTCACGCTTCAGTGATTCTGTCCCTCCCGACGCACGTATCTACGCACCGGTTCAGAGACTCTACAGACGGTCCTGCGTGTTAACCTTCGCCTAGTCAGTCGTAGCTCCAAATCTGGTTCGAACTGGATTTCTAATTGCTTCTCGCTTGAGGACCACAACCCCCGACACTGGCCCCCAGACAAGCGATGAGTGTACTGAAAAATTCGTTTATCGACAAAAGAGACCACGAACTACGTTCCCAATGACAGCTTTGATAAATAGAGTATTTTTAATTAGGAGCAGTCAATTTTCATCATTCAGGATGATTTTGACTACAAATTCTGGTAGGTGAGAATTATACATTTTTCTAAATTAATTATGTATAGAACGAACTTCGTGTTCTTCGCTTTTTAAAACTTCAATATGCTTGCGATAGCTGCACTATTCCAAACACGAAGAGTAGAATTTTCCGATCCAGAGCGATTAAGATTATTTCAAAATATTTCAGAATAATAATATTCTAGTCCTGGAAACTTTATTCTAATATTGAATGTTCTGCAATTTTTCAGAATATTTTGGAATAAACATTTTGCATGCATCTTTGTATCGTTGCATTAGAATGTTTATGATAAAAAAGTTCAATGAAAGAGCAAACTTTTCAATTCTGAATTCTTAAAGCATTATTCAAAACCGCTCGAACAGAAATAATATTTTTTGCAGTATTATATCTTTCATAATAAACGGTCGATAATTTTTATTTTTGAAAATAGAATTCATGCCATATTTTTCTGTAAATCTATAGTTTTTAGGCTCAATGCTGAGCTTCGTCTCTATACTAGACTTTGCAATGTGGTGATTACCCCTGTTCGCTATTGGGGACCCATGCAAAAAGTACTAAACATAATTGATCGTATTTGATATTTGAAAGGGTCGAATCAGCCGGACGATTCGTAGGAAGGGTCCCATTTCGACACAACTAACTTCATTTTGTGACTTTCAACTTTGTTACTTCAAGCTAATATGGTTTTAATTTTTTTCTTTAATTTTAGGAATAAACATTTCTACTCAAGGTTCCAAAAGTCATGTTAAGCTATTCAAGACTTTACGAAAAAGAAGATTTAGCGAATCCTATAAAAAATAACCTCTCTCGATCATGCACTCCAAATGTTTGCATTCAGTAAAGTCGATGAATAATATATCTGAATACAGACATGAAAATTCAATGTGAAAAGCGATTTCTCTGAACGTACTTAATAAAGAATTACTGTTTCTTTGTTATCTAGATATTTTTCGAAGGGAACTATTCACTTTAAAAGTAAATTGATCTGAGATGCGAAACGAGTCAAAATAATTAATGTTAAGTGAAATTCTGAATCACTCAATAATGTTTTTGATTTTTTCGTAGAATTTTGGAACATTTCATTCCTAAAAATCATTAACTATTCAGAAGTTTAAAGAAAAATTTCAGAACACTTCAGGATGTTCTAATAAGGTTATGAACATTCCAGAATTCACAGAAATAAGGGAGATTTTTGTCGAGGAGTAGATATATGCGTGTCCATGAAATTACTCACTTATGTCTTTATGAATATTAATTTCTTTGAACAATGGAAATCATCATGAGAACCGCTGCATGCATCTAAGACAGTATATAATGTATGGCCGACGATCTTGTAAAAAAATTAAAATGATAAAATTTGCTATACACAATATGTTTCACCATCCTAAAATTCAATCGATATTAGGGGAAGGTTAATTCGGATCATATGGGATATTCCCACAAGACATTCTTTCCGTGTAAACCTGGCTTTTTTGCAGGACTTAGATTGAGTGGCCGGAAAGAAAAACGTTGTGGGATTAGAACTATTCTGATACCTGGAATAAAATATTGGTTTATGTTCATCTAAATTCCTTTTTTTAAAATTTCATATCAATTTCCAAGTGAATTTCACACAGAATAGTATTTTTGGAGAAATTCTATTGTTTTCTATCCCTTGGAAGGAGCAATAATTATTTCAATTACACTATTCAATAATTATGCTATGACTTTTTTACTATATGATATGACAATTTCTTCTTCTTCTTGATGGTACGGCAATCAAGGAATAATCAATGATTTGATTATCGATTTTTCCCAAAAATGATGTACGAATTTTTTTTGAATGCATAAAAAATATATGCTATTTTCTAACAGGATCTTAGTCAATCTTATTCAAGCTCGCAAGTTTGAGCGCGCCTCGAGCGCACATCATTCGAATCTCGCGCTTCGTGCTCGATAATATATTTACCTCGCGCTACGCGCTCGGTTTGTTTTTCATCTCGCGCTTCACGCTCGGCTTCATACGTGCTTGATTCGGTTTACAATGCATGTAATGCATACATAGAGTTGCAAATTTCGCAAAACTACTGAAAACCTCTACTTTTATGGAGATTATTGATTTTTTTATATTTTTGATGAAATTTCTTTTTTATATCTAGTTTACTTAAGGCTCTACTGGCCTTAAGGAACACATTTTCATTACAATACTCGTCACTAATATTAACATCTCGCAAAGTTTGGCTAACAAATTGAATTTTACATGGTTTTAAAAGTGTTATCACGACTAAAACAAAAAACATACACCCTATTGAAAAAAATTTTCATGTAAAACTTGTGGAACGATGAGCAATTTTTCTACTAATTTTTTTTTTCCTGGTCTCTTATTGTTTGGCTTGAAGATGGAACTTTTTTTTGTAAGAGCGTTATTGAGATAAAACGAAAACTATTCTTCTCATCGAAAAATATTCGACAGTGAATTTGTAGATTTTTTGAAGGTAAACAACGTGTGTAGTTTCAATTTTTTTATACCTCGCATAGTTTTGCTCAAAAATGGAATTTTTCAATTTTGGTAACATTTCTCACGAAAATATTCAAAAACTACACACCTTATGAAAAAATGGTGTTTATTAAATTTATAGGTTTTTTGAAAATGAATCATTTTTTTTGTTAACATTTTTTCACACCTTGCATAGTTTGACCTAAAAATGAATCTTTCTATTTTTCATTCACTTTTTACCTACCATAAGGAACAGTACTTACAATTTTTGAATCTTAGAA
>WSXT02166581.1:0-23820 GCA_011762715.2 Neuroterus valhalla | reverse complement strand
AAATAAATAGTAATGGTCTTTGATGAAGAAAAAAAAAATTTTGAAAAAAAAAATTATTGAAACAAATTTTTTTTTCTTAGATAATTCAGTATATAATAAGCAACGTTAATCAATATTCCATCAGACTTATAGTCATATTGTTTATTGAAGAAAATGTATGTCCAAGAAGAAAATTATTAAATCAAATGGAATTCGTTCAATTCATGAAAAATTTTATAACTAAAGTTGATAAATAATCCACTAGACTATAAGGAATAATTTTTATCAAAAAGAAAAAGCTAATAGAACACTCAGAAGCTGGATTTTCTTAAAAAGTGACATTTTTGGTTCTAAGGGTACTTTTCAGGGCTCTGTAGGGGTGTGTTGAGGGTGTCAAAACCATATGTATAATACATCAAATTCTTCGTTGGAAAGTCCTCTAGAAGCCTTCATACTTTTCCGTCCCTTTTCCCAAACCCTGAAGAATTATTCCAAACATTCAAAAAAGTGATTTTTCCCTATGGAATTAAATAATAAAAATTTTTTTCAAGCATTTTTGAAGCACCCTAATATACACGGTGGCCCATTCCAATATATAATCCTCAATATCTTCTAAAATACTTTATCTACGATGAAATTGTTCGAGAGAAGGTTGACCAGGACCAAGTTGGACATATGGATGTACCATCAATTTTGAACTTGAGGTCAATTGTCAAGGTCAAATGGGGGTAAGACCCTTTTCTTAAATGAGAACGCCTAATTTTGACTGCGGATTTAGAAAGAGCGATATATTTCGCTTCAAAAATTACCCATGGAAGAATGATTTTTGTGACCTTCGAAAGGTAACAAATCAAGGTCAAATGTCTGAAAAATGCCCTTTTTCTGAATTATCTTGATTTATCGTGGAAAAAAACGTTCAAGATGCTTCACGAAATTTAGGGTGTTCACCCCGAAAAACCAATACAATTCAGAATAAGAGCATCTGGTCGTTTCTCAGACATTTGACCTTGAATTTTTTTTACCTTTCCTAGCTCACAAAAATCCTTTTTGCACATGTCATTTTTGGCATGAAATTTCCCGCTCTTTTCAAATCCGCAGTCAAAAATCGGGGTTCTCATTTAAGAAAAGGATCTTATCATTACCTGACCTTGAAAATAGACCTTAAGTTCAAAATTGATGGTACAGTCATATGTCCCCTTGGTCCTGGTCAACCTTTGTCCGAACCATTTCATCGTAGATAATGTATTTTTGCAGATATTTGGGATTATATATTAAAATTGGTCACCCTGTATTTCTACATAACCCCTAAGCTTATCCAGCCTGGGGTTTTCCTACTAATAAAACTAAATTGAATACAGTTTTGGTAAATCTTTTGAAATCTCTGAAAATCTTTCGAAATGCTTAGTAATCCATTTAAAATCTTTTGTTGAAAACTAGAAATTCGAATTTGATTTTCTCAAATACTGTATTCGAAGCATACAATATTGAAATGTTTTACTTTGAAATAGTTTTTCATTTTGAAGCCCCACTGAAATTAATCTTCTCAATATTATTATAGGCTTCCACATTTTGATTGCAAATTTTCTTTGACTTATTATTATATGATTGATGAATTTATCACGTTTGATTTTTAAATTTTTATATTTTACATTCAATACTCTAATTTTCTATTTTCTTCGTAGGAATCGATCCTCAGAAAACCTACTGGAGAATGATGATCTGCAATCGGCACTTCGTTGGAGAATATTTCACTACTCCTAGCCGAGAGCACCTCATCAAGTATAGTAGGGTGAAACCTGTGGACTACAGAGAAGTGGACGCTTCCTGCAGTTTCGAGGTAAATCCTCAAAAAACAGTAAGAGTTTTTAAGGCTATAAATTCTAGAACAACGACAGTGCAGGCAGTATCACTTCATGGTGAATTTCGTCGTCCTCTGTCATCTGTAAAACATCTGAATGATATTCATACAGCTGCTGATGTGGCGGATGAGGTGATAAGCGTTCGCATTCCTTCGCCACCAGCAGCTCTGGAAACCCCTGAGCAGGAGAATTTGGTGGAAAAGGAAGAAGTCTTATCAGAATTCGTGCAAGAAGATAAAGAAAATCTCTTGCGAAACGAAGTTGCGAGATTGCGCTTGATGTTGCATCAAGTGCAGAATCAGTTATCAGATCTTAAAAGTAAAAATGTCGCTAGCAATAGTACACCAACAGGTTCTTCCGAAGAAAATCCGGATGTTAGCTCATTTTTATCATGCTTAGATCTTTCTAATCCAATTAGAAAAACTCTGATAGAGTTGCAATTAGGACCTGATAACTGCAAAAAACCATACTCAGATGAGGAGTTGACTCTCGCAATGAAATTGCATTACTGGTCAGCATCATCTCATGAGAAGATGAGGCGATCAGGAAGTCATCCGAGAAGTGTTGAAAAAAGAATTGCCAATTATGACATCACTCCTGGATTCATTAATCAGCAATTCCAAGATCTCACGGACTTACTGAGCAAGTGTCCTCCGGCAGCATAATGCGCAATTGCCCAATTCGATGAAATGGCGACAAAGGAATTCGAAGAATATTCTTCAAAGTATGATTTGATAGAAGGCCTCGAAGACCTTGGACCACTGAGTAAAACTAAAAAGCGTGTTAATCACTTTTTTCTATTTACCTTGAATGGTCTACTTCCTCTTCATCGATGACGAATTATTGGCGGATTCTTTTTCCTACACAACTCCGTGAGTTGCAAAGATGCTGTATCTCTCCTACGAATTCTGATCGAGAAAGGCGAAAAAGCTGGAGCAGACATTCGCATGCCAGTCTGTGATCAAGGTTCACCTAATTTGAAAGCCTATAGGCTTTTAAAGGTTACACCCCAGGAACCTAGTTTTCTTTTCAGAGATAAGAATATTCTTGCCATTCATGACTTTCCGCATGAAATCAAAATTTTTTTGACTCCTCTTCGAAGGCACGAAACAGTTCACATGAATGGCAAGAAACTGTTTTTCAGATATGAAAAGCGATTGAGGAGCAGACCGTTAATGACCCTTGTCGTGTAATTTAGCTCACATGAAGGAAGTTCACATGTTTCCTAACTCTTTTCAGAAGATGAGTGTTGGACGGGCTTTCCAACTTGTTGGGTGTCGAATGGGCCACGCAATGCTTGAAGCTTTTTTCAAAGAGCTTGTGATATCTAGCACGCTTCAAGAATCAGCTTCTTGCATTCTTGACATCAACAAGCTGACAAATGTTGCCAATAGTCTTCTTATCTATGATAAGAATCCCCTAAAGTGTGCTCTATCTCCAGAACACCCATAGCCTATCCAGGTACTCGAAGATTTTCTTTCTTGGGCACCGACTTCGAAAGTCTATAATGCAAAAACAAAGAAAATGAAGCGTTTACCTTGCTTTGAAGGTCTAGAAATGACGATTCGAGGGATTCTGGAACCGTACAAGGAAGTCACATTCCCATTGTGTACTCAATTGTGCACCCAAGACTCTTTGGAGACACTTTTCTCCAGGATCAGAGGAAGCGGAGGTTTCAACCCGAATCCCACAACTCGCATGACTCGTCTGATCTTGCGTCACATGCTTGCAATGAAGCATGACAATGGTGCTGTCTCAATGAGAGTCAATATATCTGTTGAAGAAGATAAATCTCCTCAAGCACTATTTGAGCTTGACATCGCCACTTTCAAGGAACATCTTGAAAATAGCGACGAAAGTGAAGTAGCTGCAACACGTGCTGTTGCATTCATGGAAGCAGGACGTCAATTTCCAGAAAATGTCACGGTCGCTGAGGAGATGAACGAAGACGACGACTCAGGCACTGAAATTGACACTGGCACTGATGGCACTGGCGACGAAGATGGTGACAGTGACAACAGGGTCGGTGTTGATGGCAATATCACAGTTCACGATGACTTTTCCAGCGCAAAGTCGACTAAAAATGTTGGTACACATCAAGCCACAAAGGTTAAAGAATTGCTCTGTTCCACTAAGGTTAATATGCCTTTTGAAGCGTACAGTGGTACGTATAAAGGGAGTTCTTTAACCTACTTCGCTGGTTACGCTGCTCACATAATCACGAAGAAGTGAAAATGTGATCGTTGCTACGATGAACTTCTGAAGCCGCCAGAAGCAATTGGAGATAGAAACGATACGTACATAGAGTCTCGAGAGTACGAGACCAAAACCAACTATAAAGTCATCTTTGCTGTGAAAGCTTTGTTTACAGCCAAGTTGCATCGAGTTTGCAGTATCGATAATAACAACGCTATCGCTGGTAAGAAAAAGAAGTTGGTAGAAATTTTTGCTAAAAAACAGGCAAGAGCGAATAAGCGAACGGCAAAAAGTGAAGTCGGTTGTAAATAAGCACGAAAGTTGAGAAACTTGATGCATGAGTGAATGCATTCCTACCTTTCAAACTTTTTTGCATGCACATTATTTCTAAGTATAGTAGGAATAGTTTGGACTATAAGAAACTAATTAAATAATAAAATCAAAAAACAAAATAGAAATAAGTTGCTTCCCTACTGACAGCTTTGATTTTTTCATCGAAGAACATGAGAAATAAAAAAAAAATAGAAATAAGTTGCTTCTCTACTAACAGCTTTTATTTTTTCAGCAAAGAACATGAGAAAAAATTTATCTTTCTTGAAATTCACAAATGTTTAGAAAATATATTATAAATAATCCTTAAATTAAGTTGTATTCAATAAAAAACTGAAATTCCGGGACACAACTTTGCGATTATTTTCTAGTCCTTAAAATTATTTTTAAATCATTCAAATTTATTTTTTATTTTGTTTAGCTTTTAAGATTGAATACTTTGAAAAACTGTAACGTAAAGAATACCTATTAAGTCGAAAAATAAAATTAATTGTTATTACATAATAAATACTTCAAATACAATACTGCATAATTTATAGGATGCTCCTGTTGAAAGAGCTCAGTAAACTGTGGAGATTTAATATATTATTTCATTTTATTTATTTAACTGAGTTTAATATTGATTTTCAATATTTATGATAAATCTCCCTACTTTTTCTAAATAATCTCTACCGTTGTAGCCAAGAAACAATCCACATAATACTTTCTACATCTGAATTACCCAAGAAGGCACTAATGAAAATTATCTAATGTCAAGTCAATTACTAATTTATTGAAGAAAGCATTTTTATTAGGAATGAGTCAAAAATTACAAACTTGTAGTAAAAAAAGTATTAATTTTCAGTGAAACTGCTAATTACTGAAATGAAGTACTAAATTATTTGATATTACACATTTCATTAGCAATTCCTTCTTACTAATGCAGTCTCGGAAAATACTGCCATTCTTTTATTAATTTTGTATTTTAATCATCTTTTAATTTAGGTTTATTGAAGTATCTGTTAATCTGTTAAAAAACTTGATGTGCGTAAATGTGTAATATGAAACCAGAATAAAAAGTACTCAAAAGTAAAACAACTTTTCCTTCATTTTTCTACCATCCATTTGTCATTTACTTTAGTGAATAAAATAAAGCTTCATTGATTCCAATTATAGGTTGAGATTTAATTTGTAGAAAAAACTGATTCAAAATAAAGCTTTAGAGTGTAAAAGACTAAATATATGTCTAAATCTATGAGTTAGAAGAATCCTGACGGTAGAGAATTACCGAAATGAAAAATTTCTGAATAAAAAAAATTGTTTCAAATGAATATTTCTTTCTCTAAATTGTTTGGATTTGATAGACTTAATTTATGGATTGAAATTTTTCAATCAGTTTCAAAAATTGAACTTACAGATGCTGCTGTGGCAAATATACAAAATAACGAAGAGATAAATACCAAATAAAAAAAATAACGATTGAAAAACATTCCGGAAATGAAAATTGACGAATTATTCCATTTTTCTAAACGTTTAAGTTTTTGAAAATGATATCCTCCAAAATTTTAAATTAACGAAGAATAAAGATTTTCCAAATAAATGCATCGAAACTTGAAGATTTGCCAATTGGAGTCATTAAAAAATAAATTTTTAAATCGTTCTAGGTTTTTATTAAAGTTTGTGAAAAAATTCAAGAATTTATTCGTTTTCATTTAAAATATTTTTCAATTTAAAAAATGCGATCGTTCATTTCTTGTTTCCTTATAGAGAAAGCTATGTAGTCGTTTCAAAATCGATTTTCCCAAAAAAGTTCTTTCTTTGTAAATTCTGAATGGAATATATCTAATATGATGCCCTGATTGAATGTCCGAATGTATGTGTGTATGTGGGCGTGTAAAAACGTCCCTTGTGTCGGGACGAATCGATTAATCTATAATATTAATCCATTTTATTGAAAAATAAAAAAGTTATGGTTATGTAATAATTTAAAAATGGTTTTTTACAGTAAAACTTTTCCCTTGACATGATTCATAGTTGACATAAAAATATAAAAGATTCTTTGACTCGAAACGAATCGATTAACCTATGATATTAATAAATTTTATTTAAAAGTAAGGAAATTGTGAACATTTATAGTATCTGAAAATTTTTCAACATTTAAAAACATCTTTAATGCTTTTTCTATGCGGATGCAAATACATTTGCAATTTCCTCTTAGGGAGGAAGCAAAGTGCTCATGAGATGAGCACTTTTTAAATATATATAACTGGAAACACCCGCAATTGCATATACAGCTAGTTTTTACTGTAGCAAAACAGTTGTTCAACTATTTGATATGCTAAAAAGTCGATCTGAAAAAAACAAAATTTTTGGATTTCAGATCGATTAATCAAAAGTAATTCAGTGTTCTCAATATTTTTGGCGTTCAGTGCATCTTTAGCAGTGCAAGCCGAGTGCCGACCGTTCATGAAGGCGAGCCAGGGTTGCCACATTGAGATCCGGGAATTGTACGCACGTTAGCAAGAAATTGTACTGAAGAGTCTGAAATTGTACTTTCGACCTCAGCGCCTCAGAATAGACTTGAACTAACAAGATTTTAGCGCGAAATTCAAAACTTGATATAGTAAAAGGCTTTAGTAATCTCAACTATCACTTGTTGAAGTTTTCGTTTTCGAAAATGATAAAGTTTGTTTAAAATTTGTGAACTTTTTGAAAAAAGAGGAAAAACTTTCAAGAATGGAAAATATTTTCCAAATCCAAAATATCTTTCAAGAATGAGAAATATTTTCCAAATGCAAAATGTCAATTAATTATTCATTATGGAAAAAATAATGCATATAAATAAGGAGTCGAAATGTTAGTCTGTATGAGTATAATTTTTTATTCTTATTTGGAAACTTCAAAACAGACGACTTATTCATTTCTTCAAATAAATAAAAAGAATGCTTGCGACGGATCTGTATCGAACATATTATTTAAACCAACAATGAAAGTTTTGGTTGAACATTTTTCGCCAAGTTCGAGCTATCGCGAACTGAGTCGAGCATATTAAAGAATCTGATACATTTATCTAAATTCAAATAAAAGGTTATTCTGAAATGAAATATTTTACTTCTTAAATTATTGGAATAATTGTACTTTTCATTCACTTCAAAATTTTTCAGAACTAGGGTTACAGAGATAAATATAGTTCTATCTTAATATTTATTATTATATACTTGCTGATCCATGTTATTTGATCTTTGGTAGACTGACTACTATGCCAATTATCTAAAATGATGCAAAAATGAAATAAAACCTATTTCGCCTACTATATTATACCCAATCATAGTTATATTATATGTGACATATTAATATGAAAGAGAAAGGAGGACCTAACCTAAAAACACTGTAACATAACGGCGCCTGAGTTCTGTATTCAAGGATTTGATTCAAATGTACCATACTTTTCTCTATAAAGCTTGTTTTGTGCAGTAAATAAAAAATCTGGAGTCCAAGGACGTATCGTAAAATATTCAAACTTGAAAACTGTAGCATCTAATTTTCATTTTCGGATCTTTGCAGCAAATTTTCGGAACGCTTTGAAAACAACGATGTCTGCAAACCACAGCGAACTTGTATCATTAGCTGTAATTGGCTCCATTTCTCTAATAAATAAACACGTGAACCAATGAACGAATGATAAATGTGTACTTGCTGTTGTGATTCGTAAGGAAGAAAGGAGCATAAATAAATTCTTCTAAACAATTTTGTACTTAAATGTAAAAAAAAAAAGAGTACAATGTCAAGTGTGCTGAAAATTCGAGAGGCATACTCACGTACTCACAGGCCGGAAATAGTAAGCAAAAAGTAAAATTGTACTCAAAAAGGCAACACTGAGGCGAGCGCGAGAAACAGAAAATCACCGGCACGTTAGGTTTAGCTTTCAACAGCTTGCAATGTGCCCCCCGGACCCACCTCGCCCAGCGAAGCGTTCGGAGGACGCGGTTGCCATAGAAACGTCGAGAAGTTGAAGAGGGCAGCACCTACATATAGGCGAAAATGTAGTTAACTCTATTTTCGCCGTCCCCACCACTGACCCATGCCGTATCTAGGTCATAATATCTTTGGTGTGACCACGTGCGTGCGACCACGTGCAACTGGAGCAGTAAAATTGAGTGGAATCTCGAGCGTGTGCAGGCGCGTTTCTTTTGTTTCGCTAGTTTTTAGATCAGTATAGTGGTGTCGAAACTTTTTAGTGATCTTGAAACCTTTTTAATGCATTTTCATGAGTGAATACTGCTTTACTCGCGACGGTTTCCTTTCGGAAGGGGTAACTATTGTAGTGAAAGCTAACGGAATTGAAAAATTTGTGAAAAGTAGTGACGAGAGAAAAGACGGGGAGGTGGAAGGGCATTTTGACGGTATCGCTGAAATAATTATTCATGAGAAACGCTGCAAAGCCTACACAAACGTGAAAAGTAGCAAGGCAGCGGTGAAAAGATTTCAAGATTCGGGAACTTCAGCTCCTCAGCCCTGCCAGGACGATTTAGTGAAAGTTGCCGGGCCACCCTTTGCTTTTGGGACGAAATCTCTGTTTCGCGAGAAAGATATAACGGAGGTTTTTTCAGAGCAGCAACGTCGTAAATCGAAGGATAAGAGGGTCACAGTTTTCAAAGTCGAAAATCGATGTACTCAATAAGGCATCCTGAAAGCAGCCGCAGAATGCGACGATGATTGGAGACCAAGGTAATGTGAAAGAAAAATCACAGTACTACCGTATTTACCCATCACACCCGGAAATATATGACTCATTTTCTCAATTCAACCAACTACCTTTGGACTGCTAAGTGTCAGTTGCAACTTTTTCAATACACAGTTCATCCACTCCTGAGTTGAAGTGATCATTTGCATCTTTTTAATTTTCATAGAGAATTATTAATTTTCATAGAAAAATTCATTAAGACTCATATCTGAAAATAGCTTTGCTTTCATCAAAAGGTTTCCATTGGAATGATTCTATTCAAATGATAGAATTCAATTGATACTCATCTCCATGAAAGTCAATTGCGATACACTGCAAACTCAATTTCATTCCGGTTTCGGGCTTGGGTATCGACGGCCTTGAAACGAAATCGAATGAGCTGAAACGTAAACAGTCAGGGCCGAATACACGCAAATAACTGACGCCAACTGAAGCGCAGTTGCGAAGATCTATGCTTGGGTACTACTGCACACGCTCCATGCACGGCAGTGGCGGAGGGTGAAGCGAGGAGAGCGCCTCTCTCCAGACCCACCGCACCGTCTCGTCCACGAGCGCATTTCGAGGAAGGTGCAAGTTCGGGTGGAATAAGATTGAGTTTGCAGTGTACTCTTCATTGATTCGTTTTCTTACCCTTATTGTTCAATCGCATGCAATTAATACTTCTATTTAATATTTTTTCCGTTTGTTTATCAAAAATTTCTATTTCATGAAAAATTTCAAAGCTTTTGTATTTTATATTACTGAGAAAGTAGAAATCCTACAAAATGTATAATTGTATCACTTTGCAGAGGCTAAAACAAAAGTTGCTTAAGTCACGAAATTCATCGTCAGAATGGACATGAGAAATTTTAATCAATCTATGAAAATTGTGAGAACATTTGAAGACATTTTTTTGTATATCGTCTTTATATACGATGAAAATATTCTTGGAAAATGTCATTCATGACAAAAATAAACACATATCACTGTTCAGCAAATATAGTTATCATGTACTTTAACTTTTCGCACAAATTACGCTCCTCCTATCCTGCTTTGTCATCTAATTATTCGATTACATTTAAGATTGTCGTCGAAATGTTATTTCGCAAGATGCTGAATTCGGTTTCGAATTGCTCTAGGTACGTGAGCGAATCGCAGGCGTCGATTTGGTTGCATCCGAGTCTCAGTATCATCAGCAATGTTACTCCCGATTCTGCTTACCAAAAAGGATAGTTCACATCAAGCTTGGCGGACCAGAATACCCACGAGTGAAGAATGCTTTGGTTCGGATATTCCAGTATATTGAGGACAATCATGACCAGTCTCAATTTTCATGGCGCGCATTGTGCAGTCCCGTCGATGACCCGCCCACAGAGAAAACGTTGAAGAAGAAGTTGTATCAAAAATATGGGATGATATCTCCATTGCTTCAGAATGTTAGCAAGCTTCTATAGTATGTTTCCCCCCTCATGACTTACTATTGGATAATTGGTATAGTCAGATAAAAACAGATGAAGAAGAAAAACGCCATATGATTGTTGCAGCATTGTAAAAAAAAAAGAGATCAACAACTGACAAATTAAAGACGAAATGCACATCTATAGCACATGCTTTTATATCAGATACAAGACCTAGATCTTTTTTATCCTCTATCCAGGTTGTATTTGCTGCTACAATTAATTCCATCATTGCGTCAAAACTTGTCATCGGCATTAGGCTTCAGCTTCCCTTATTTTGAAGTTCAGAAATTTCAAATATCATTCGTTCTCCATCCTGAGATGAAAATTGCTTCTGAATTCGTGATGTTTATTGCCGATAATGCTGATGTTATTAGAGATACTCTGGACGGACTAAAAACATACCACTCAATGGGAATAATCCAAAAAATCAAACCAAAATCTTCAACTGCTGGAACAAACAGTATTTTGCCGCTACTCTCGTTTGTGGATGGAATGAGTTTATGGAACAGATAAAGTCGTCTAAAATATACTCCGTACCAGAGATCATACCGTTACTGTTTATCAATGCAATACCGAGTGACGAGGATACTATTTACATTACATTGTTATGTGCCTATGAAATATGTATGGCTGCTAAGCAAAAAACGTACATTATCACCTTCGATCAGCCATTGTACCAAAAAGCACGTAGAATGAATGCGTCCAGTCATGATGATCGGATCAAATCAATAGTGGTGAGACTAAGGAAATCAGAAGAGTTTTTGTTTACTGTAGATGATGGTAACTTAGAGATCAAGCCCCAACATGAACTATTCAAAACCCTTCTGAGCAAAATTGGAGATCGACTAAGAACTGCGGAGAAAAGGTCTCCACAGCCATATGATGGATACAGTACTTCCGGATGATATGGCTGGTCAAGCTTTTTATTGAAGCAGAACGTTCAGGAAACTAGGAGTTGCATTCATCAACAATTGAACGAATAATGCCTTTTTTCCATGCGACTGCGCAAAACCACTAAGCTATGTAGTTCAAGCATACCTGCGGGATATGCGTGAATTGGCAACTAATATGTCTCCATCCAAATACTGGTATTTTGTAAAAGACGTCTACCTTACCATCCGACGATCGAATAAATTTTGGTCGGAAATTTGTTGAGACATGACCATTGAGCAAACTTTGATGCGACTGATGAGATCAAGAGGTGAGTTGACACAAGGTCGAGGATTCACTGACAGCAGTTTTACAAAATGTGTCTTAGGTATGCCCATTATGAATCAGCCGTCGCAGGCGCTTGAAGAGTTTGTTGGAGTCTCATATTCTACAACGGAACGGTGTCTAATGAAGTAACTGATTGAAACATGAAATCTTGCTACGTGATAGATGGTGGATTCCTACTCCACAAAGTTACTTGGAAAAAAATAGAATTTTCATTCACATTGGATCGCTATATCAAATATGTCAAGAATGCCTACGAAGGAGATATTGTAATTGTACTTGATGCATACTCTGAAGATATTCAAAACAGAAGCACGAAACCAGCAGAACGCTTAAGGCTTTTTCAAAAATGTCTGCTCTAGAAACGATATTTCATGAGACCATGAAGGTGACAGTGACGAAAGATAAGCTTCTTGCGAGTTAAAGAAAAAAATAACGGGTGATAGCAATAATAAAGCAGAAGTTGAAAAAGGCAAACCGCATGGTCCAGTTACACCAGGAAGATGCTGACACGCTCACCGTCACAACTGAACTCGAAATATCTCAGGAGTACCAGAAGGTTTACGTAGTCGGAGAAGACACATTGTTGGAAGAACACATTTTTTTTGTTATGCGTTCGGAGGTTGTGATAGAACATCAGCGCTCTTCAATCAAGGTAAATATAGCATCGCTGACATCCTCTTCAAGAAATCAAAGTTACAATTCCAAACCGCAGTTTTCACGGACCCAAACGCTGAACCGCTCGAAATAGAAAAAGCAGGACAAAAAATGCTAATTGCACTGTTTCCGAACCTCCCATCAAGTGCAAACTTGGATGGGATTAACCATGCTAGGAGAATCCTGGGGTAGAAGCAAAAAGCTAACGGTTTAATGCCCGTCACAACAGTAAAGGATGCAGCACCAGAAGAGTTATTGATGTTTTTAACGTGCAAATGCACTCAAGGTTGCAGGAATCAACTATTGAAATAGAGCTCTGACTCTCTCGAAACGATAAGTATGGATAGCCACTGGATACTTTCCTGGACGCAGGGGAGAATGATTTACCGTCCGATGATGATTTGCTACGAGAAGATGAGGAAAATGAACAATGACATTGAGTCAATGGGAGAAACATCTCTATACTAGCATTGTATTTCGCAGCATGTATTCTGACTTCTCCGGAACCATGGGCACGCATGGACATTAGATGCTGTACCACATACAGGGAAAGAAGATCGACCACATGCTGAACTCAGATGTTTGACTTATGAGTTAGAAATATGTATGTAAAGTTATACAACTTAAAATAGACGGAGCACATTATCAATAATAGTACTTTTTTTTTGTACTTAGACGTGATTAGATTGTGTTTCACTGCATTCAGTACCTTTTCGAATTACGAAATAAATAATTTTCTGAGAATGAAAATATGGAATTCAAGACAGTGGATGCACCAACTAACGTTTTCTTTTTGAGTTTTAAATGTACACATGCCTAAACTTGAACCTTCAGCAAAGTTCTCCAACTTGGAACAGAAACTCAATATTGATGTTCAAGAAATGATTTCATTAGCGATAATTGAAAAACTCTCGGGATTCTGATATTTATGATTCATATAGATGAAATACCTTTGAGAATTATACACTAAGAAAAGAATATTGTACTTTTTACCATAAAACATTGCAATCGTGGTTCAGTCCCCTACCCACTGGGTTATGGACAACCCAGAGAGTGGATTTCTGCACCTGCGCAATCCTGCTATTGTTGTAGAGTGTAGAGAGGGCCAAATATCCTACCAGTCAGTCCTCGTGTCGCTGTCAATGAGCTCAAGCAAGACCTTCAATGCCTAATCCAACCCATTTTCCAGTTTTTTCAAGTGTGGGTCGCCCATAACCCGGTGGGAAGGGAATGCGTTACAACATTTTCTAACTTTTTGTGTCACAATAGTGAACAGATTTATAACTTTTGTGATTTGTTTTTATAGTAAATATGGTTCACCGTCATTTGTTTATGACTGATGATGAAAATCGAGCTGAGTTGAACCGTCAGATCGAGCTGGACAAAGATGATGGTCCGGAATCAGGTGGAACCAGTGAACAGGAAGGTGATATTTTTGTTGATTTTTCTACTATAGAAGAGAGTGATAAGAAAAATTTCGCTTTCGGGAAGAATCCTGAAACACTCTGGGCAGATAAACCTGTGGTAAGTATTTACTCGGAAACTCCCTAAAAGAACATCATAACGCATCTACCAGGACCAGAAGTCGTAGCCATAAGGTCTCGTTGATGAGAAAGAAGTATTTTCTCTCTTTTTCACTGCTGGCATGATTGATCTGATCGTTAAATATACCAACGAAGAAATTGAGGGAAATTCAGCTAAATTTACCGCTAAGCAGTCGTTCATTAGTCTAACTTATCAAAACGAGATCAGAGCTCTCTTGGTCTCGTTGATTATCACTGGAGTTTCAAAAAGTGGTGGATTGTCTACAGAGGAATTGTTTCCATACCAGTAGAAAGTCAAGACAAAGTATGGATGAGTTTGCTCTATCCCAGCTTCCGGTATCCCATCGTCTGAATGAGCCCCCTCTATGGTGATGGGAGGATAATACCTATTTTTTAATTGCACCAGCGATGCGATAAAAATATCCCAGATTTGGAAGATGGAGAACCGGCACAGCATTGTCCAAGAATTTGAATATAGTTCTATTGTGACCATTCCCAGCGTCTAAAATTCATCTAGACTCCGTTATAAACGTGAATCATTGGCTTCTTCGGCAGATAACTGGCGCTGTCCAGCTGGTAGACGTGCCGGCATTTTCCATATGATACCAAAGCGAGCCAGTAGCTCTTTGACATCCCGATAACCTCTATCTACTATAATAATGCTATTCTCCTGGCACCACTATCTCATTCTCTCAGGATCTCTCTCAAATTCGTTTCGTGAAATGGCAGCGTCATTATTTCGGCTATCCGAAAAATAAGGTCCTTGTATGTCCAGAATATAGCCGTCTGGGGCTACAATCAAAACAGGCTTGAGTAGATGTCGTCCTTTGTGGACTGTCTGTGGCTCTGGGTTGTATGATTCAGTTTCGAATTCAGTGATATGCCTTTCAATCTACCCTTGTCGCATCTTATATGAGAACATTATATTGTCATTCTTGCTGATGTACCTGTACCTATCTTGACTGGTACTCTATCACAATATGCAAACAATTCCAGAAACTGTTGTTTCGTCACAGGAGAGAAGGATTCGAATTCATCGTCAGTTAAACTTTTTCCATCCTGTAACCTTGTCTGATTCCTCACTACACCACGGAGGCCTTCAACAAACATCTGAAATGGCTGTCCTAGGAAAACTTAGGGCCTGATGATAGAACGCAAGACAAAGAACAAATGCTTCGTAACCGAGGACATTATCGTGTAGATAATTTCTGCAAGATTTGACATCATCGGATGAGCGGACCTAATATTCACCACATTTTGATTTGTGTTTCTTATTCTTCCGTGTTTTTGCCTCTCAATGCTATACGGATGGCAGATATAGCAGTTGCACAGATTTGGAGCGCCTAGCGCCGCATATCTCTCAAACTGCCCATAGATTTTGAAAAAACGTATGCGGATCTTTTTAAGGCTCCTAGTTACCTACAATTTTACCAAGTTCCAGCCAAATCCACCGGAAGACATTTTCTGATGTATTGGTGCGGAATGCTTCGAATGAGTGACTCATTTCTCACGGAATTCAATTAAAAGAGTATAATATTGTTGAATTATAGAATTTTAACTTTGACATTTTCCGAATATGAGAATTTTAATTAAATGTTTTCCGATTTGCAGCCTCTTGGAAGAGAATTTTTCTAATTTCATACGATTCTAATATGGAGTTGTCTAGTTTACCCAGTAAGAAATATGTACGAAATTATGCGATTGGTTTTTTTCAAACATTTCGTCATGCAAGGAAGAACCGTATACAGAAATGATTACAAACATAAAATTCTCTCCTTTGTTAGAACCTTTGTTTGAAAAGGTAGAGACCTCTCCTGTTGGAAACTATGAAAATGTATTTCTTTTCATTGAGAACGATATTTTCTATAAATCCTCGAGAGTTCCTAGAATTCCGACAAGTTTAAGAATAAATCTGCGCAATCCTTCCTATCGCCTCAGTAGGCATAGCGGGTACCTTAAGTATTCGTGACACGGAGAACTTTTCCGCTGCTGGTCCAGATTGTATTAAGAACTTTTGGTAGAAGAATCCAAGAACTATAGAACTATAGACTAATTGGATCTGTATGGAGTGAGATTTACGAAAAACGAGGATCAAAAAGAGGCACAGCAGGCTGTCGGAGAAAACCTGCTTATCGACAGGAGTGTCAGCAGAAACGCTGCAACCCACAAACGCAGTCCGTCGATGGCCTGGATTGAATACCATGAAGCTTTTGATTCAACTTCCCATAGACTTATCGTCTGTCTGTTGAAAAGGTTGAAGGTTCATTCAGATATGGTAGGATGCATAGAGAGATCAATGCCTCTTTGGAAGACCATACCTACTTTTACTTCCGGAATACATCGCGTGTAAACCAACAGCGTCACATTCCAGAGAGGTGCCTTCCAGGGTGACGCAATGAGCTCTCTTCTCTTCCGCATCTCACTATTGCCACTATCTCTCGCACTCCGCACTTCTCATGGTTTACTCTGTGACGGAACTCATATTCGTGAGCATAAGATCATTGGTATATTTTATATGGATGACTTGAAGACCTATGCTTCTAGAAAAGATCACCTCGAAGGTGCTCTAAGTATCGTCAGGAGGAACAACCCTAGAATCGATATGGACTTTAAATTGGATTAGTGTGCCAAGATCGATCTGGAACGTGGACCAATAAAAGGTATAGATACGAACCCTGAGCTTGTGGACAGAAGTGCTATCAGACACCTTAGTGCTGAAGAGTCCTACAAACACCTTCTTCGACGAATTTGGTCGTCCAACCTGTCTTCGTTGAACAAGATATCTGCGATTCACATGCTTGCCGTCCCAGTTCTGCTGTATTTGTTTGGGGTAGTTTCATGGACGAAGAACGAGCTCAAAGCCAGACGTAGACTCCCAAATCTTTAATGCCTCTACAACCGAATTACGACAAGTGTCGCTCATATCATCGTGAACGGTAGATATCCTCTCCTAGCAATGGTCAGAAATGACGAAGTGAGTGAAGAAGGAGCATTCCTTTACAGTGCCGCGGATCAGGTATCAGAAACCCTTAGCCTGAACCTCAACATCAGAAGTGAGGACGACGCATCACTAATCAAGATGCCTCACTGCTCAAAAAACAGGTGAAAAAAGCGGAGGCAGAAAACTTACTAAAACAATCCCAAAGAGAAGGTGTGGTACGGAAACTTTTGGTAAATTGCAAATGATCGATCCTCGTCACATCTGGACTCTCTTCAGGAACTGAGAGTTCTCATTTCGCGTGTCAGGAAGGTGTGATTTCAACCTTAGCATACATTGGAAGCATATTACGTCAAGAGTTTTCAAGCGATAGGTGCAGGGCGCATCTTAAACCCTCGGGACGTCTATGGAATGGGCCTTCGAATTGTCCTATTTACGCAGGAACTACGCATTTGTACAGACACGACGCTGCCTTCAGAGTGCTTTACCACCATTTTTTTCGCTCTAAAGGCGTTGGCCGCGACCCTGCCCCGCTGAAGGCTTCAAGGGGGATAGGGTCTATTGCTGAGAAAGAGGAGAGCCGAATGTACTGGGACTACAATTTCTCGACGAGAGTCCCTATCCAATACACAAGACCCATCGTCGTGCTCCTGAACAAACGTGACCGATTTATGTTCGTGATCACATTTTCGGAACCGGCCGAATACAACATCAGAGGTAAGGAAATAGAGAAAAAATAGGGATACAAGCATCTTAGAGAGCACCTGCAGCGGTATCATCAAGGATATTTGGTTAAAATATTTGTTCTCATCATCGGTGCTCTTGGAGGTACGACGCCTTTACTGATTAGTAACTTTAAGGCCATAACCAATTCACAGTGTTTTGGATACGGTCACCTCAATATTCATCATTAGTATTGTAGGATATGGTA
Organism: Neuroterus valhalla; assembly: GCA_011762715.2. Lineage (NCBI taxonomy): Eukaryota > Metazoa > Arthropoda > Insecta > Hymenoptera > Cynipidae > Neuroterus > Neuroterus valhalla. The sequence continues at coordinate 6,009 of WSXT02166581.1, read as the reverse complement.
ACTGAAGTACGAGAACATTTGTAGGACGAGGTAATCTTTTTTGTGTTTCAAGGAGTCTAATAAATCGGGTTTTCGGGAGGTGAAGATCCCAAAATCCTACTTTCTTCGTGAAAATTGTTATTATATGGAAGCTATTCATGAAAAAGAGATATAACGATCGCCTTTCCTTACTATCTCCTTTTCTACCGCATTGTAATTTTCTATTATTTTTATTTTAGAGTATAGAATTTTAGCATTTTAGTTCATTAATTTCTCATTTTAGGAGATTAAACTTTTTGTTAGAATGTTCCCGGATTCTGATGGTGCAATATTCTCTTTGTATCTCTCACTTTTTTTTGAGAAGAAGTTTAGGAATATGAATAAACTCAATCTCGCCAAGAAGTTATTTTGTGCATAGTTTATTGATTATTTCATAATTCTACAAATAATTAGATGCTTTCCGTGTATGGCAATCAATTCTGAAAATCTCTCATTTCTTTCCCTTTCCACCTGGCTTTGCAGCTGCAAACTTTTCCTTGGCCCTGAAAAACATACGAATAGAGAATTCTAATTGCATAATATGTCCCAGTGTTCCTGGAATTGTAAATAATCGAGTTGCATCATGATTCTCATAACTTACAATGCTTGCACTGAAGAGCAGAATGATTCCAATAAGTTACTTGAAAAACCTGCTTTGTTAGCTCCTGACAACTGTTTTTGTTTTGGCATACATCCATTAATTTTATTAACGTCATTATCATTTTTGAGTATGAGAGGTTCGTTTGATACGCATGAGGAGGTTTTAATTTTTTTCCAACCAGGTTCATCAATCTGCTTCAATTTTTTTGCCGAATCCAACATTTGATCTGATAAAGAATTTGGGAGGGTAGCACTAGCAATCTTCCCTGATCCTATTGTTGTGATTTCCAATTTTGCGCCAGTAAGACATTTTTTCAATTCAGCGTCTAGAGATTTCAATTTGTATTCTGCTGTTATGACTCCTTCTGCAGTTGGTTTGAATGTCGGTTCTGCTAAGACGTTGGTAAAGCAACCTGCATTTCCAGGATGTTTAAGTTTGGCTAAAATATTCCTCATACGTCCTTCGGATAACACAGACCGACAAAATTTGACAAGGGTCCGGAACCAGAGACCACACCTAGTTCATCCGGAGGCTTTCGCTGCGCTGAATCCAAACCCGACCTCAAAACAATTCCAGCACCTTCAGTTTTCGAGATATTCCAACCTAAAAGGTTTAAAAACACGTTATTCTGAAGTGTTCGAGGACCCGTAACATCACGAAAGAATTTCACTCCCAAAACTGGCGATGGCATCGTAAAAACTACTCTTCATCTTTAAAATGCAAGCACTCACTTTTCGATACGATTTTTTTCGACTAAGATGTGGCGAATCCACATATGAAATATTCCACTTTTCACGGATATCATTTTTGCTACAAAAATATTTACCCAGAGAATGAAAGTAGCAAAACCATGTCTATTACAGCTTGTTGTAAGTTGATATAACCCCGGAACCCCATAACCCGATTTCAAAAACGCCCGAGCCCTGTAACCTTCAAGTCTATAACCCTAGCCTCGTACAACCCAATTTCCTTAACCCTCGATCCCGGTAACCTAACATGCAATAACCCCAGACCCCCACAAATCCATTTCCTTAAGCCCAGAGGCCTGTAACCTGGCATGTAATAACCCCAGACCCCCACAACCGAATTACCTTAATCCTCGAGACCAGATACCTGAGAGTCTATATTCCCAGATGCCAACAACCCTATTTCCTCAATCTTCGAGACTAGCAACCTGCAAGTCTACAATCCTAGACCCCGACAACCCAGTTTCCTTAACCCTCGAGCACAGTAACCTACAATGCAATAAACCGAGACTCCCATAACCTGATTTCCTGAATACTCGAGACCAGTAACCTGCTAGTCTATAACCCTAGACCCCCACAACCCGATCTCCTTAACCCCCGAGCCCTAAAACCTGCGAGTCTATTGCCCCAGACGCCCACAACCCAATTTCCTTAACCCTCGAGACCAGTAACCTGCAAGTCTACAACCTTAGACCCCCACAACCCACTTTCCTTAACCCTCGAGCCCAGAAACCTGCTATGCAATAACTCTAGATACCCACATACCAATTTCCCTTACCCTCGAGCTCAGTAAGAAGGTATGCAATAAGCCAGATTCCTGCAACCCGATTTTCTTGACCCTGGGTCCCTGTAGCCTGCTTAAAATAACCCTAGAGATCTCACAACCCGATTCCTCTAACCCTGAAGCCCTGTTACCTACTATGCAATAACCCCAGACCCCCACAACGTAGTTTTCTTAACCCTTGAGCACAGTGAACTGCTATGCAATAACACAAGACTCCCACAACCAAATTTCCGCAATCCTCAAGACCTGTAACCTGCAAGTCTATTACTCCAGAAGCCCACAACCCGATTTTCTTAATCCTCGAGACTAGTAACCTATAAGTCTACAACCCTTGACCCCCATAAACCGATTTCCTCAATCCTCGAGCCCAGGAACCTGTTATGCAATAACCCTTAACTCCAACATCCCGATTTCTCTTACCCTCGAGTCAAGTCAGCTGCTATGCAATAACACCAGGCTCCCACAACCCGATTTCCTTGACCCTAGAGCACTGTAACCTGCTAAGCAAGCATCTCAGTCCCCCACAATACAGTTTCTTTAACCTTCAATCACAGTAACCTGCTATGTAATAACCCCGGATCCCCACATTCCTATTGCCTTAACCCTAGAGCCCTGTAACCTGATATGAAGTAACCTAGACCCCCACAACCGGATTCCCTTAACCCTCGAGCTCTTTTATCTGCAAGTCTATTACCCCAGACGCTCACAACCCAGTTTCCTAAACCCTTTGTTCAGTAAGCTATGCAACAACCCCAGACCTTGGCCCAATTTCCTTAACCTTCGAGCCCGGAAACCTACTATGAAATAAACCTAGACACCCACAACCCCTGGGGTTATTGCATAACCCCGGGGGTTACTGTGCTAAGGGTTAGGGAAACTGGGTTGTGGGGGTCTGGGGTTATTGCATAGAAGGTTACTGGGCTCGAGGGTTGAGAAAATTGGGTTGTGTGGGTCTGGGGTTACTGGCCTAAGGGTTAAGGAAACTGGGTTGTGGGGGTCTAGGGTTATTGCATAGAAGGTTACTGGGCTCGAGGGTTAAGAAAATTGGGATGTGTAGGTCTGGGGTTACTGCATAGCAGGTTATAAGGCTCGAGGGTAAAGGCAATTAGGATGTGAGGGCTGGGGTTATTGCATAGCAGCTTGCTGGGCTCGAGGGTTAGGGAAACTGGGTTGTGGGGATCTGGGATAATCGCACAGCAGGACTGGGCTCGAGTGTTAAGGAAACTGGGTTGTAGGGGTCAGGGGTTATCGCATAACGGCTTACTAGGCTCGAGGGTTTGGGAAACTGGATTTTGGGGATCTGGGGTCGTTGCATAGCAGGTTACTGGGCTCGAAGGTTAAGGAAATTGAGTTGTGTGGATCTGGGGTTATTGCATAGCAAGTTACAAGGCTCGAGGGTGAAGGACATTGAAATGTAAGGGCCTAGGGTTATTTCATAACAGCTTACTGAGCTCGAGGGTTAAGGAAACTGGGTTGTGGGGGTTTGGGGTTATATCAACATGCAATAAGCTGTAATAGATATGTTTTTGCTAATTTCCTTTCCTGGGCAAATATTTTTGTAGCAAGAATGATATACGTAAAAAGTGAAATTTTTCATATTTGAATTCGCCACATCTCGACCGGAAAAAATAGTATCGAAAAGTTAGAGTTTGCATTTTGAAGGTGAAGAGTAGTTCTTTACGTCACAATCAACAGTTGCGGGAAGCAATATTCTTCCGCGATGTTACGGAGACTCGAATACAGCAAAAAAACGTGTTTTTTACCCTTTTATGTTAGAATATCTCGAGAACTGAGGGTGCTGGCATTTTCCTGAGGTCGTATTTGGATTCAGCGCAGCAAAAGTCTTCGGGTAAACTAGGTGTGGTTTCTGGTTCTAAGAATTGTTTGCGTGTGTAATTTATTATGTAAATTTCTCAATACTTACAAACATTCAGTGTTAATAGAACAGCGATCGAGTACCCCATCCTGGAATACTGTTTTTAACTTTATAAAGTGACACAAGTGAGTATCAGTGCGCTCGAGAAGAGTTTCTATTCAGCAAGACGTAGCAGTGAGCCAATAAATAAACCAAACCAAGTCCTTGGGTATTAAAGGAGATTTGAGGCCAGGCGTATCGTTTTTTATGTTTCCTATCTAAGCGATGATACGGAATTAATGGTCCGTAAAACTCGAAATATAATTTTTATTATTTTTGCTATCTTTACGCCATGAATAATGGACCATAAAATACATATGGCATTGGATTAAAGCTATCAGCAATACGAAGGAAATAGCGTTTCTAGAACTGAAGGATCGCGCAAAATCAAAAGAAAATATCAGAAAGGAAGAAACAAGTTTATCGATCAAAAATTATCTACTTTTAGATTATTGGTATTTTAATAACATTCGCCTGGCGTAACCATGGCTGACAAGCGGCTTACGCTTATCAGATGACAATAAGATTGCTTTTTATAGAAAAGAATCGTTGAATTATTAGAAAACTATGGCAAAATATGCCAGTTTCAGATTGCGTACGAGATTTGAATATTCTTGTGAATTTTTCATCCCTTAACGGTTTCAATGTGTCAGTTTCTCCGCTTGATGCGTATACCGGAGAAAGGAATGTTATTTGGAGTTGATGGGACACTTTTTTGCTACAATTTGTTATCGAAAAAATTTGCTTATATGCTACAACAGCAACCTCACATCTCTGAATCGCTCCGTGTGACTTTTTTTTGGTCCCTCGCACAGTAGGAAAAAAGCACTTTTTTGGGACCAAAATGAGCCGACTCCTCAATTTTCTACGAATCAGAGCTTTTTTTTTTAATATTCATGAAGAATCATACTTTAGCGTAGGGGTGCAAGTTTTTTGAATTTGTTATCTAATAATTTGTTACTCAACTTTGAATAAAAGTGTAATTTGTAGATGAATATCCTGTATTTTGGCAATTGTTATAAACAAATTGATGGACATAACTGTTAGCTGTTGCATTTTGGAATTTTCAATGTATTGCTTACATAGATTTTGTTATAAAAATGTAAAAAAGCAATTTTTAATTGCAACGAAGCACCAAATAACAACATTAATTATTAGTTTGAACAATTTGTATAAACAAATTCACTTACTTGACATATCTATGCTTCGAAAAATTTCATTTTTTGTGGAATCATTTACGTTCTCCAAAAAAAAAGAAAATCACACATGAGAGTTCAATGAAATAACAATTGTCATTGTTATAAACAATTTTTATGAACAAATTCACTTATTTGGAATATCTGTGCATCGAAAAATTTCATTTTCTGTGGAATCATTTATTTTCACGTGAAGAACAAGAATATGACACATTAGAGTTCCATGAAACAACAATTTTTTAAATCAAATTCTCTTATTCGGCACATCTGTGCATCGGAATTTTTCCTTTTCTGTGGAATCATTTATTTTCATCTAAAGAACAGGGATACTACACATAAGAGTTCCATGAAAAAATATTTGACACTGTAATGAACAAATTCACTTATTTGGCATATCTGCACATCGAAAATTTTTTTGGGTGAAGTTCCGAAAAGCGCTTACCTCCAATTTCTATGAAACTCTGTATACCGACGTATTTTGACGCGCTGATCACGAATAGGATAGTGAAAATTGGCGCATATTTGAATTTCATGGTGAAAACCATGAAAAACCCATGAAAATTATGTTACTTATCGATTATCTCAGTTATAATTGAAATCATAAAAAAGTTCCGAATAAAAGTTGTAGATCTTTCAAAAATACGTATTTTATGTTCTATATGTTTTTACGCTACGACTGACGATTTTCGATAAAAAAGGGAAAATGGCGGTACAAAATGCAGAGTTGGGGTGGAGTTCTGAAGAGCGCT
>WSXT02166570.1:0-40681 GCA_011762715.2 Neuroterus valhalla | reverse complement strand
TTTGAAATTCAATTCATAATTTCTGGATGAATTTTGTTTGATTTGTTTAAGATTTGTAATATGTAGGTGTTTCTGAATATTCCGTCGCCACCGTGAGCCGGGCTTCCCCGTGGTGGGCTTGAGCCGCGCGCTTTGCAATTATACATTTTCTGAGCGAATTAATGGCGGGCAGTAAAATTTGTTTTCAGATTGTTGTTCTTGAATAGTTTTTACATGTTTCACCAAAGATCTAGACGATTTAGGCATTGAGAAGTTGATAATTATGTCAAATGTTTCTAAAAATGTATTCAAAAATATGGAAAAATTGTTTATTGACCATCACAATATTTTTTATCTGGAAGAGTTGTCTTTTAAAAGTATGTGTCAATAGTATTTTAATCGATAATTCAATTATTTCCATTACCTTCTAGATTGATAATCAAGTTTTTCTGCAAACGATGATGGAGGGGGAAAGTAATCGATAATTATCGATAATTATCGATAACGGACATTTCTTATCGATAATTATCAATATTTTCTCTTAACGATTATCTTATCCCTAGTGGGATTCGCCGACACCTTGAGGTACAGAGTTATATTTCCACAACTTTGTCCATCATACATAGTAGTCTGCAGACATTGCAAGGTCCGTTATTTTCACTTTGTAATATAAAGTCACAACTCTATACATGCAGGTAGCCGACATGCATGCAAAGCAGACGATCTTTTCACGTGGTATATATTATGACCACTGATCTCTATTATATCCTTGATAGAAGACTGACATGTTAACATAGTCAGCTGACTGAAGAACACACTCCAATTAACAGCTTCAATTCGGCCCGCATTTGTGACGTCATACACTATCTAGAGTATAATACAGATCAGGCCCGCATTTGTGACGGCATCCGCTATCCTGGTTATAATACAGATAAGTGCCTGAGGGACCTCTATTGAGTAGTAACAATCCAGCCACCATCTTGGTTCCGGAAGCTTTAACAAAAAGAATAGCACGCTCCCACATAATTTTTATCATTACTTGGTGCATCGATTCTAGAACCTTGATCACCGCTTGCATGTTTCAACCTGAAAGACGGTAATTTGGAAACGAATCGATATCATAAAAATTCTAATTTGGAAGGAATTCTGAATTTATATTCAAATCATTTGTAACAACCTTATACTGGAATAATAAAAAACATAGTAGACTCCGCAACCATTGGTATAAATTTTGATAGCGATATCTCAGAGAATACAAAGCGCCTTATCAATAACTACAACATCCAAATGTTCTAACGTGTTGACTCTAAACTTGACAAATATATCACCCTCGGTAAAGATAGCTAAGAAATTCAAGATGAATGCAATATTACACATAGGTTGAAATGTAAAGGTGGTTAAAAGCATGTGGGAGTCCTCAAAAAATTTCATTATCATTTCCGGACCTAAAGAAGTTTGTTTCTCAACATCTTTCCATATTTTTATGAACAAGACGCTTTTTTGGGAGATGTGCAAGATATGATTGGAGTATAAATTATTGATGAAATTGTAGTAAATTGAAATAAGAATGGTTGTGAGTTAACAAGACGGTGAGGATGCTGCTCAATGCATCGGTGAAATCCAGTGCAATAAATAGGAGGAAGCGACCATTTCCAACTCCGCCCATGGACGACTGTCTACCGAAGAAGCTGGAGCTTTCTCGTGAATTATTGCTCTTTCAAGTGAATTATAACACATATAATACATACTGACGGCACAGAATGCTTCAAACCCACACGCTTCGTACGCAGTTCCATATCAAGGCGCGGTTCATTCTTATTTGTATGACACAAAGAAAAAATTTTTTGATTAAGAGATATGAATGTGTGGACAATTAATTAAAAAATTTTCCATTTAAGTAAATTTACTCTCAGATCTGAAGCGACATAATCATCCAGTATGCCTAATCGTATTTGAAGAAACCTGAAACCATGTTGGGTAGTTGAAATCAGTTTTTCCCAATTGAATCATTTTATGCATAGATGAAAAAATTCAGGTTTCTTAGAGAAAATAAGTCTGAACTGGGAAGATTGATGATTAAATTACTCGAGTTCTGGACCACCACGCTAATCCTGCTACCGATTTGTTTCTGCTGAGCTGCCGCTTACGACGGAGAATCAGGCTGGTTTCAATTGTCTCGGACGGTAAAATATTTTGTGGTTAGCTTATGTTTAACAAAACAAAAACGAATCTTCAACTGGTTGAATTTAACGAAAAAAGACTGATTTATGGCGGGGAACTTAGACTCTCCAACAAATAGACGACTTTTCAATGCGGTTTACCGCGTTTTCTTTCAAAAAAATATTTTTTCTACCAAGAAAGACAAATTATTTGCAGAGCAGTTAATTTTTAAACCTGGATGAATTATTTGCAACAAATAAGTGGTTTTCCTACCAAATTGTTGCCATCGTTGTTTCCAGCGTTCTGGTTACGTACCTCCCAGGTGTCAGGCTGCTGCTTGGCATAGTGGAAGACACGGGCCTCTTTGCACAGCAAAGTGAGCACCATCCTCGATACCACCCGTTAGCCTCCCTACCCGGGCTTAGAGCATACAATATGATGTAGCAGAAGACGCGGGCCTCTTTGCAACACAAAGTGAGCCTCAAATATTGTGCCATCTAGCAGTCTTCATAGAGAGGCTGAAGTCCACGGACCGATCCTTCTGAAGTCGCCAAATAAAGACCCGAACTCAGTAAAAGCGATAGTCCCCTCGACATGAAACCTCTTTCCAAGTTCATCGACAATTCTTTTCCTAGTCTTCTCAAAGTCTACCGGAACCCTCAAGCATATTCTCAGTTTAAGGTGGGTTCCGAACCACCGGAGCTTTGGTTATAGTGCATACAAAAATTTTTATTGTCATCGACACAGGGACGAACCTCAGTCTTCCTTTTCAAATCTACGAAAAAAAGCGATAAATTTTTAATACGAATTCATCAAGTGTAAATCCTTATTATCAATTCTAAACCGTAAACGGAAAGGTTACATTTTCTATTCAAATACATTATTCTTCTTCAATGGAAACTGAATGATCAACTTAATACATTCACTAAATACGACCGGTTTCCGACCGTATGTTCGAATTTCTTACAGAAAATATAAATTTTTCAGAAGTTTGATAACGAAACTAATTTAGATTCGAAAACCAAATATTTTTTGTGACAAATTCAACTACTCGATTTAGTGTACTTCCTTACAATACTTCCTTCACAATCGATTTTTTTGTGGAAGTTTTATCTTCGATGTTGAGATATGACCTCTGGTTGGATTGACATTTTGTTGTTATCAAACAAAATTTTTTCATCTAAGGTTCTAAATTTCTCTTTTTTCATCCAAAATTTGAGTATGTGAACCTGCCTGTATAAAAATTAAAAGTCTTGGGTTCAGAATTGAACTATTCTGAAGGTGAGATCTTTTCCAATAGAGATGAAATTCCACGCGCGCAGAGCGATTTCTGCGATGTTTGTTGCTATTAGAATCATTCAAACCTGTTTGAGAGTTTTTAAAAGCATATGAAATTGGAAAAGAATCTGACGTCACTGGAGTTGATATTCACTCAAGATCGCAATGTTCAAGATCCGCTCCAGACGTTATATCACAATTTTTGATCTGGTTGTCCCATCAAGATCGGAATTTCTATGAGGAGACACTGATCCCGTCCTTCAATTACCGAGGACAATGACATACTTCAGGTGATATCGCAAAATAACGCAAAGCAAGTTATTAATAACAACATGATTGACGTACCAGACAGCCAAGGTGTGAAATTATTGAGGGAATCATCCTTACATTAATTCTCATCGAAAAAAAAGGAAATTTTCAATCAGAATTTTTTTAAGTTATAGAAGGTTATTCTCAACCGTATATGGAAAAAAATTCTGCAAATTAGTCAGATTTTCAACCAGAACGCAGTGCAAGTTCCAACTTAGTGGTTGTATTTGCAACCAGAATGAAAAAAGGCTAAGCCTTATTACAAGAGACGAAATTACAGTAAAAAATAAAATACAAGAATCATCAAACAATAAAAGAAGTTTTTGAACAAAAAGATTCAACTTACAATTGAGAATGATTTCAGTTTAATAAGATAAATGATTTTTAAATCAAAGTGGTTCTCTAAAGAAAATGGTACAGTTTACATTGTAAAAGACGATCTTCTAAACAAATATTGAAATTTTCAACAGAAATAAACGAACTTACAACGGAAGAGATGCATTTTCGGCAAAAAAGTTCTTAACCAATAAGATTAAGTTCTGGCAGTAAATTTTCAACCTAAGAGCGCTGTATTGGATTAAAAGGTACTACTTCCCAGCAAGATAATAAACTTCCTAGAGAAATAATAGAACAATTTAAACTTGGAACGAAGGAATGATTTCCGAATAAAATAATTTATTTTCTACCTAACTATGAAACTAAGAAAGATATAAGAAGGCGAATTCATATTTTGATGAACTTACGAGTCAAAAAGACCAATCATTTCGAAACCATTGAGTAATTAACTCGCAAGGGTTCACTTTAAACAAGAAATTAAAACATTCGTATTCTGAGTTCAAGAAAATGAACTCAAAGGAAAAGAAAACAAATATTCAATTAAGCAAAATAATTTGGTTATCATCTTGAAGCATTTCTTCATATGCGCGTGATCGAAACTTACGATTAATGGGATTTACAAATTTTTGTAAACTTTCATATACGAGAAGACAAAATTGTTTTTTCTGAGTATTTGCGCAGGTCGAATTCGAATCCGTAGCTCGTTCACCGACATCAGGTCAGATTTCTTAGATTCAGGTTCGTCACTGAGTATTGAGAAGGAGAACAATCACTTTGTTCAAACTGCCTTTAGTTTTGACGGTGGTACCTGCCTCAAGTGCCATACTTAGACTTTTTGAGCCGGAACGCTCAAGTAGTGACGCATGCGCACTTGGATCTGTTATCTCTTTTCTCCACGATAAGTGTGCGAGCAGTATAACACTCACTTCTACGTTTCATACGGGAAAAAAAGAGATAGTGAATGACAGTGCGCACGCGCTACTCCTTTGAGGCGCTGGCCCTAAAAGCCTGAGCCTGGCACTTGAGGTGCAGTTAGGGCCGTCAAAACGCATGTAGAGAAAGTGGTCTCCTTATTATCACTCTGTGACAGTCGTATATACAAGTTTAGGGCTCTTGTGGTGGGAAAAATTCCCTAACGTAAGCCAAAAAGTTTTGCGAACGGACCACCGGAAATAGTGGCGTATGTGTCGAGTCGAGTAGGATTTAAAAGGGGTAAACCACTGAAAGTAAACACATGTTGTCTGACCAAAGATGTCTAACCTCGAAGTCTAAGGGGACTTATCTGCAATATTCATAACAAATGGAAAAATGCCGTGCATTAGCGCTGTACCATAGTGCGAAACTATTAGGCGCCGGCCTAAACTCCTTTCATTCAAAGGCACGTGTATGTGGGTATTATTTTTGCAGGACGATATTATCGAAGGAAGTATAACATTAATAGTAAAGGGCGAATTATTCATCGTGTTTCTCTTCAATATTTTGTACACATGCTTCGAGATAATTACATCTGAAGCTTGATCTGCAGCAAATTGATTCCTTGGAATTGAAATAAAACCGCTACTTGCTCTATTCTACTATTACGCCACTGCCGAAAGTGGTGAATTTGTGAATCAACCGGTAGCTTCAATAAGAGAACATCTCCCACCACAAGGTCCCCGGACCTGTGCATACGACCGTGCTCAGATACATCATGCTGGTAGTATTGCGCTCTCACAACGACTGACAGCTGATCGCTTCAAAACCGTGTTTATTTTATTCGTATTTAATGGATTTGAATCGGAAAATGATTTAAAAAATGGCTGAAAAGTCACGCAAAGTAAGTGCTCAATATTTCTGATATGTTTGCGGTGAATGGCATAGGGATCATTAAAGAGCGTAGTTCTAAACTTTCTGAACAATGGAAAAAGTAACGACTGCAAACAAATCCTCACGAATGTATTAGAGAAATACTGCAAAAAAGATGTCCAAGTGTCGTTGGAAATCTATTTTCGTGATTCTCATCTGAATTTCTTCCCCAACAACTTAAGTGAACATGGCGACGAGCAAAGAAGAGTTGTTCTCCTTGCTCGTCGATAAGTTTACAGAGGATTGCGATAAACTACAAAGGTTTTTGGGATAAGGGTATGGTAAGCGATCACGGTTGGTCTTTTATGCGTAAAACGCATCTCCAAAAATATGAACGGCGCAGTTCCCCTTCACCTTATTTCTGATTTTTGGTATTTTACGAGTAATGAAGTAATGAATATTCTTTAAAACATGTGGTGGAAACGGCTTCTGCATTTACCTAAGAAATCTGACCTTAAACACTGCTTTCAGCTGCCAAGATTCGAAACCGTGTAAGCTTGTGATATGATTTTTCGATTTCAAAAATGTTGAAAATTCCTTAGTATGCTTAGGCCATGCCTTGGGCGTGGCATAACAAATGACACTTAAAAGCACAAGAAAATTCATGACAGGGAAATAGTTTTCAGCACCAAATGGTATTCGAACGGGAATTTTTTGTGAGAAATAAGAAATCTAGAATTTATGTAAGAAGCGGTGCATTTCATTTCGATACAATTTCAGGATCAAATTGATAGAGAAGAAATTCTTAAGATCCTGTGATACTTGCTTACGTCATATGATTTCTCATTTGAGAAATTAAATGAGATACGCTTAAGAACGTTTGAATACTCCCTAGTTCGTAGATCCATAACCATTTTTTTTAGCATTTTGAAGGATTCTCTCTGTTTGTAATTCTCTAAATATCGAACTTCATATCTCAATTCTTGTAAACGTAAGTTGATGCAAAAATTTATCGGTATGTTAAGAATCGTATGATGTAAGCAAGTATCACATGGCCTTAAGGAAAGTTGCGAAGGTTACATTTGAGTATCGAAAAATGCGATCATTTTTTAGATAGTAGGACAGCGATTATGTCAGCGAGAGTCGAGACAAATTCGCCGCCTCCAACGAGTCGATGGATGATCTTTAATTCAACGAACCTACGATCCTCTCACGATCGGCATGCGCGATTAACTCCCACGAGCGATCTATTAATGATCTGCATACGATGGGAACTGAACATGTATATTGCAAAAATTACTTTCTGACTTTAATTAAAAAATATTACTTATGTTTATTGCTCATTACGAATAAGTGAAAAACATACAGTAACAAAATTATTGTTAGACAAATATATGTAGAGAGTACAGAGTACAACAGCGTCGATTAAAATTATGAGCTAAGTATTTGAGAGACATTAGAGCGCTGACCGTGACATCTTTGAACCGAAGTTTTCATCATCAATGTTTGAGGCCGGAAGATTTTAGACGTGAACAAGGGAAGTTTGCGCAGTTCCTGCAAAGAGAAAGAGTTGATAAAGCATAGCTAGTTCTATTCAATGGCTGTGACAGATGAAGGCTGTTTAAGAATGGATGATCTAAAATCCGCATACGTAGGACAAGCAGCCAGAAGATTATGCAGATTCTCTCTTTTGGCAATATTGCATACCAAACAGATTGTGGATGGCTCGTAATTAAATTCAAACTTACCGATATGAATGCAACCTCTAATCAAACTGAACAGCCTCAGCTGAGCAATTGTGCTTGCCACGCAAAAAGCGAGACGGAATGTCAGATGGGATTGAACGCCTGGCACTAAGGTAAAGCGTCAAAACACCTATACTTCAGTACTCCTAATGCTTCTGTAGAGCAATGGTGTTATTTTTGGCTTCAAATGAGCAGAGCTACACACACTAGAAAACTTCTTCATTTGTAAAGCTCAATTAAATTCAGCACTGTTTGAAGGCTGAGCTGCTAGGTGACTTATTTTCTCGGAGCGTTGCACAGAATATCTTTGGTACTTCATCCTCAACTTCCTCTCTAGCCAATTTAGTTCTTATTGGAAAATAACATTAGACAATAGTCATCTATTTGTTTCGAGTCGCGCAGCATAATTCGTAGCATGAGAAGAAAGATTAAGAACTCTTTACAAGAAGCTCGATTGAAGTTTTATGATTATACCAGTTCATCTTTAACCCTAAACTACAATGGCATAATACAATACACTCAGTCTAAAACTCTGGGAAACAATAAGAGATCTAGAAATATAAAATTCCAGGAACTGAAAATATATCAACTTGTACGAGAATCATTTCCTCGGATACCTCTTGGAAGAAAAGACCCGAAATTAAAAGAGATGGTGCCTATGTGGAGACTCTTCAACTGCTTCAAATTGAATTCCAGAAAAGAGGCAACTATAATTATGCACACGACCTTTGTAAAAAGCTACAATTTTTGACCAAGATTCATTTACCTGAAAAAAATTTACTTCGACCAATACTCTCGATAGAAATGCGATTTCAGAGACTGGTCTCGAGTGGGGGAAGTTGTTGATTTCTCGATTCATGACGTCACAGTGGTCGAAGTGAGTACTCTTCTCACTAGTGGTTGAAGTTAGTGCGAGAAATGTGATTAGGCGCAGCCCCTGCACCCCCGCCAGGGGCTGCGCCCCTGGACCCGCTGCCTTTCTCAAAAACTCTCGACGATCTCTGCAGCCGTATTTCTCTCGTGAATTATTGGACAAAATCGTATGTGCACCCTGTGGGAGACGGCAAATCCGCTCGTGTGATTGCCGCGCGAGCGCGGCAAACTTAACACTCAATGGTATCATCTACTTCTCCCACTCGTTGCACAATATACTATTACAATGCCACTTGATCAGATTGATCTCCAAACAGAGATTAGCTTAGAATTTGTGAAGGGTCACTGCATTATCCGCATTTTACGTCATCCACTGGAGAAGACTTTATCCTAAAATTTTTAGAGTGCCCCAAAAGGCTGCGGCGTTGTTGCGAGCTGCAAGAGTAATCAGAAGTAAGCTTTATTTTTTGCTTCATGCTCACTTGTTAGATTTCACAAAGGTAAAGTTTTTTGAGACACTTCCGCAGGTAACAAAATTTTCCTGCTCGCTTTCCTTTTCATAAATCAAATACTTAACTCAAACAGACCAGTCCAAATGAAACTATATGGAACTGCTCCTGCCAAAAGCAGACTGACTAAATATTAGCTCTATCGAGCTAGATACGAAAGAAATTGTGCTGTCTGGGACAACAAAAACTGGTCAGTGCACTAAATCGTCAGCCCAATCACGTAATCGCTAATCATTTCCACTTCTTTTGCCTCCTCTCGGAGCGCCTTACCGTCACTATCTCCTAGCAAAATTCGCTTCAATCACAAGAAGACGACTAGAAGGAAATCTAACACCAAGTTAAACAAATACTTGGGCATTCAAAACTAAACAAAGTGAACAAAATCACATAAGAATTCCATTTCGATCAATGCACGTAATCAAATTGAAAGGAATCACCTCAAAAAAAACCCAACTCTACTCAACAAAATGTATTACGAAATCTTAAGTGGCGTGAAGGTCGTTCCGCGTGTCCCTTGACTACTTCAAATTTGAATAAAATTACTCTTACCGAGAACCTACTACTTCTAGCAAGCAGGGGGTTTTTTCCAATCGATTTGTGCGATACTGATAGTTTATTGATTGGATTCTCTTTTCCCTCTTTTAACGCTTCTCTGTGTCGTCTCTCACAAGTCCCTTCACTTTCATCCTAAGGCGGTAAGGGAGAGAAATGACGAGTGACTTATTTTCACTCTTTCCGTAAAGATTCTCTGCAATGATCTGGTGCAAAATAAGGTTAATTTAGTCGAATTTTTGGTACAAATTTCGTCGACCTGTCTAAATGATGAATAGCAGAGAAGAGACAATAAGGAAAGCATAGATATGAGATGAGACGCATCGATTTGCCTACAGATGACTATTACGAAAACATATTATTAAAATCAGTTGCCTCGTCAATTAGAGGTAATTGATTAAACGATTTCTCTCGTACTTACGCGCTTTCACGCACGCATGGGTATCAAAGTGTGAGCGCTTTACACGGATGAGTGAATTCGAATGTGAAAGTTAAAATTATTCGAGGCTTCTGCGTTTGAATCTCAACGATCGCAGTTATAACTTGATGCCACTATATTTCATACAATTGCGAAAGGAAGTAGGAACTGCCTCACGCCGACTTCCTCTCTATGATGTTTCCGCTTGAAAGAGAGGGAATTCCTTTTCTTTTTTAGATGATACCTGGAAAAGACTGGTTAAAGTTGTCCAAAGGTTGATCTCATATATAAATTATATTCAACATACACATCTGACAACAAAAAGGAACATATCTCTCAAGTCAATGTGACGTTATACATTTTTTTTCTCTATTTCTCATCGATGTCACTTACTTATCTTGCCTTCAAACAGGAATGGAAGGTATAATAATTAACTCTACTCTGGATCGTGTTTTCTACTATCTGACACTTCGTATCATCCTTTTACAGTTAGCAAGTGTATAATGAAACCTATCTCACACCGATTGTGGAAATTATTTTGTTTTCCCTATGAATTGAAGTTTCTTAACATGAAATTCAGGAAACTCTTCATCATGCTTAAACTGGATGAATACAATTTATGTATTTTAAATGTAAGGTGTAGAGTTGATACTCCAGCACAGTATCCTTTTGTAGGTCATTAGAGTCAAGTGTGTTAGATCTCATATTTTGTTACGTTGACGTTTTGGGTTTGACCTCCGATTTTTCGGAATTCGGGATTCCTTTATTATCAGACCATTTACCAGTCGTTGTTAAGATTAGTGAGGATACTACGAATTTTGATGGTGTTTTCAGTGAATCTTTCAATAACAAGAAGTTTTCCGGTAAAGAAAGTGGGTAAGGTGCATATACTGAGCAAACGTTATTTTCGCCAAATGCACCTAGCATTAGCAAGGATGTAGAGTTTTTGAACAAGAATCTTACACCTACTTTTTCAGAAGTTGCGGATAGTTAAGGTCTTGTTTCCAAGCATTTTTGGCGAGCCCTGGAAAAAAACCTTGGTTCGATAAAGAATGTGATATGATGCGCCGTAAATTGGAGCACACATTGAAAAAAGTTCAACCATCCGAATTTTTAGACCTTGATGTTAGTGAGCATAAAGCAATTAAGAAAGCCTACTTAGAACTCCAAATTTGGAGAGGGAAAATTTTGAGTATGGTCCATTCGATAATCTTGCAGCTTGTATCAAAGCCAAAGTCTCTTGGGCCACTTTAAATTCATGTAAAATAAAATCTTCCCTAGTTGAGGACATAAGTTTTGGACAATGGCTCATGGTCTACTGGATAAAACAATTTCTGAAAAAGAAGAAGAAGATGGTCTATTATCATGTTGAAGCAATAAAGCGCTTGGTGAGGACGGCATTTCCAGCAAATTTTACAAACATCTTCGCATAACTGGGTCCCTCATCTGGTCAGCTTTTCCAACAGAATCTCAGAATCTTATAAATTTTCTTCCGAATGGTCTCACATTCAAACTTTTATTCTCTTCATTAAAGGTTATACGGAAGATCCTTCAAACTACAGAGAAAAATCTGTGGTCAATTCAACTGAGAAATTTTTGGCCTGAATTCTTTTGTCAAGGATGACTAGGTAGGCTGAGGCAGGAAGCTGTTATCCAGAAAAGCTGGTGGGTCCAAAGGCTGGACGGGAAAGTATTGAAATGCTGCAACGGCAGCATTGGAATACAATGTACATGACACATAAAAAATACAGCTGCGATATTCCCTCAGTTCATAGACCTGTGCAAAGAAGTTGAACATCATCTAAGATCACCTGAATTTAAGAACCTTATCGCTGAAAAAATTCCACTTCATTCGGCAAATTGAGCAATGTGATCCAGGATGCACCAGAGGCTGTAAGGTCTACCGGTTACCCAAAGTCTCTATACATCGGGCACTCTGCAAGCAGACGAAATCAGATATTCTCCACTCCCTGGTTGTAGATTGAGCAAAGCTATCCCAACTCAATTCCAAAGCTGAGATCTCCTGAAAAGAATCTTCCCCTTACAGTTCGCATGAAACCAGTCTGCGCTAGTAGTCTGACAAATTGGCATGGAATTCCACAACGGAGGTACTGTTGACCTTGTGTATTAATCCAAAGATAAGGCAGCACCTGAAGTGAGGATGTAGTCACCAGTCTAGTTAGGTCTGAGTCTCTAAGATGGACCTCAAATTGTCTGGAATGTTCGCTTTGTTCGACTGCGATACTGTCAAATCTAATCCGGGTCATAAGCTCTCCGCTCCACACAAAGAATGCAGGTTTTTAATCTGAAGGACCCCATTGAATTTGAATAATGCTGCTTCATAGTTTGACGAAGCCTCAATAAGCTTCAGACAAATTTTAGCAAGTCTTCCTCCTTCCACAGGCAGCACCTTCTCTAGCCAGCTAAGCAACCAATAAGGTTAACTTAGTTCCAAAAAAGAACCACCTTTGATAGGTTTGTAATCAATACCTAAACAATGAACAGGGGGCTTTATACATATCCTCGGGACAGGCAACGTAGACGTCTCTGAACATTTTCTCGATACCGAGGATATTCTCCATTTGATACACTTTACATTTATAGCTGGAATAAGGAAAAAAGAAAGAACTATCTAGAGGAATTATCGGAGCAGTACTTGCACCAGTGCATTATGGGAGCATCGAAATAAAATGGCGATAGTTGAATCAGCTTCATGTGACAGTTGCTCAAGGAAATCAGACGGGTGGGTCGAAAAACCTTGACACTCAAATATTTTCAAACTATCTATAAGTGTATATCAAAAAGAATTTTGATCAGAATCCTGAAATTGTGCAGATTCTTGAAAAGAAGTGAATTGTGTATGAATGACGATAATAGATCCAGGCATACGGAGTGGCGTCTTGTCAGAAGCCTCGAAAGAAATGCTGCATCGGCAGCTTGCTGCTTCAGCAACTATGTCGTCTGACCGATGTCCCTTTAGAACCAGATGAATTATCATCCGTCAACTTTTGCTGCATAGGAACTCAACAAAAGGGGTTCAGAGGATTCTCTTTATTCCCTGTCTTCGACCCCCCCCTCTCCCTTTCCTCGTTTCCAGGACCCTCAACAGGATATTTTATTCTGGGGTTTGTTACACCTAACCATGTTCTTCCAAAAATGACTCTCTTCCACACATTTTGATCTATGCATTCTGAGTACAATCGTAAATTTATCAACTGCGAGCTGTACTTGGATTATCATCTAACGGATTAGCAGACCTTTCCACGACACCCTCCACCTATGAGGAATGGAAAATTGAAAGATCGGCATTTTCTTTGCTATTTTTATCAAGAGAAAAATTAATGAACGAAGAAATGAGAAATCGGCTCTCATGGTTCTCTAGGGAATCCAATCCTAAAGTTTTCCAGAAAAAGATTATAAATTGATGCATTATTTCGTTCTTGAGGTTAGTTACGATTGATGTTGTTGATTTGGCGATGGTGTCGATTCGCTGAAAGAATGATGAATTGTAGAATTTTTTGAGATGGTAGATGACACATTTCTGGTGACATAAGGATGACACGAAAATTTTACAAATTCTAAAAGTTGTTTTGAAACTTGTTCTTGAATCCATTCAACCATGTGACGAAAGGGCTGTATTTAATTTGAGTTACGGATGAGTGGATATTCCCGCAACCTCATCCCTTCCCCTCTTCCATTCAGAAAACAGTGAAAATTATTTATATACTCCCTCCTCTCTTTCTCAATCTTTATTTGCTTCGAAATTCATGTTTCTCTGGTGAAAATTAATCCTTTCTGACTGGAAATCAATTTCTTTGTTAGGAATTTGTCTGTCTTCGAAAAATTTGTCTCTTCTGTTTCAAAGTCCAATTTCTCGTTAGTTGGTACAACAAGCAATGTAAAATAAAATGTCGAGATCGCTACATTCAGCCAATCGATCTCGGCATGAAATTTTTTCTCCAGTACAATGTTCTTACTTCGAACTCTTGTTCTCAAGGATCGTAGAACCTAAACGAGTCGTGGAACATGGCGATGAAGATCGCGTAATCTTATCTGGAGTGTTCAACTATCTTCAGCAAACAGGAAAACTAAAAGAAAAAATATGCAATGAACGAGTCAATTCGAAATCTTTTGCTAACATTTCCTTTATCCTATCCAACCAATAGAAAGAGATGATACTCTAAATTGATAATGGATATTATAATAACCTTTTTATTGTAGTGTGCTACCCTTCCAGTTGATGGTGATAGCCTTATCGTTGAGATACCTGTTGAGACTCGTTTGAATAATATTATAGATACTCGCGGTCCTGACGAAAGGATCATCCTACTCAAAGTATGCTGGCTGTGTGGCTGTCAGCGAAATGGTACTTGATCATTTCAGTGACCCAAAAACCAGCGTTGATTGAGATATATTGATTAGATCATGCTTAGCAGTAGGCTCGTGTTTAACGAATACACAAAGATTAGGTATAGAATGATCTACTTGTATACTTGGTGCAGAGGCAGAAGTTGCAGTATGATTTAATCAATGTGAGTATAACAGAATCGATTACTATCTCATGGTCAAAGAAGTTGATCTAGGTCAAGGATACAGAAGAATTAGAATTGAAATTGATTCTGAGCAGGTGCGAGTTAGAATTATTAATTGGTAGAAAAGAAAATCACAAATAGAATATTGTGAAAAGCTGAATTATATCGAGAGCATCATTGAGAGGCTCAGAGATGGAATCAGGCAAAAAAGAAGTTGAAGGTATGTAAAGTGTACTGCAAGACAGTATCTTGAAAAATGCATCTGAAGTGTTGAAAAGTACGGCTGTAGGAATCAGTGCTCCCAAAATGTGCGCGTGCTTCGTCAAATGAAATACTTCTGGCTCCGTCAATCGACCCTTACGGGCACAACTTCTTCATTATAGAATCGACTCTTAAGCCGATAATCTGGACCATATCATACATGCGCAGTATTGTGGAGATCACATTCCGGGAGAAATGGTAGAAAGAATGAAATTAAATGTTTAGTGAATTCATAAAGTCCGCATGCTGTAAACGAGAAAGAGCAAGCGTATCCAAGAAAGTTGAATATAAGACGTTCTTTCGATAAGACGGAAGTAGATCAGGAGATTGTTACTGGAATAGAGACAGGAAAGTGAAGATACCAGTCAGAGCAAGCTATGATAAAATCAATATCAAGTCGATTTGCAATCTAGCATTAAGATATTCTCTATCCTATTTGTCCGATAACAAAAATTATTCTCCGAATAAACAATACCCATTATTGAGAAAGACCTCATAATGCTCCCGGAAATAACGGTGAATTTCTTCCTCCAACAAAATAAATCAAGATCGTGATGTAGATTTCTAAGGGAACTTATTGCATCGTGTCGCCAGCTATCAAGGATGAGCATTGTGTAAGGTGCGGATGCTAAATAAAAGGCAGAAAAATGGACAGAAGAGGGGATAAAGAATGCAGAAAGCTGTGCGTGGGCCACTACAGTGGACCGATACAAGCAGCATCGAAGCGATCTTCGACGTATAGCCGATCGCAGAGCAGACGCGATAAGCTATCGATCCTAGATCTGGGCTTCCCTCCATTCATTGGAGTAATGCTAACTCAACCTCAACCTTGTTGTGTGTTAATCTCTTCTTATTCTATCCAAATTTATCTGCAACTTTCATCTTTTATTTAAGAGTTTTTATCTTGACAAATATGGTATACAGTAAACTTGGTTTTTCTCAAGCTAAGTTACTTATACCTTTAGCTTCTTCGAAGTGATTCAGAGACAACAAGATCGTACTCTTGCAATTGAAAAACCGATTATGAACATCTCAGCACAAATCAGTTTTGAATAGAACAGGTTTTTTTGGTCCGAATAAATTATACAATATTCCTTTTAATATATATTTGGTCTACATCAAGCAGCATATTTTTAAATTATTTAAATAAGTTAAGGATATTCATACACGAAAAAATTAAATTTGACAAATCCTCTCAGCAATGGAATGATTACAACCTTGTCCATAGGACATCATTTTGCAGCTGCCTCTCCGTAAATCGCAGAAGAAGGAATCATCAGTAATTTCGAATTCATGATTCATATCTTACTACCCGAAAAATCTCATAAAGACGACGTAGGCTAGCCCATCCTACGCCAAGCCCTAAATCTCACACTAAACCTAACAGAACAGGAGAAAAATCCTCGTTATAGAGTGTATTAAAAACAAAGACATTACAAATTCACCCGCAGACAAAGGCAACACAACAATTATCATGAATAAAAAAGAATACAAAAAAAGAATCATGCACTTTAATACTGATGATTTGATTGAAAAACCTAAAGAAGACCCTACTCAAACAATTTTCAACAAAACAAAAACTCTAAACTTGATTACAAAAAAATACACAAATCAATTCCTACTAATCCTATCTCTCCAAAACTTTACAGACTCCGGAAAATTTACAAAAAACACAGTCCACTCAGACCAATCGTCAGTGCTATAAACTCACCAACTCACAACCTGGCATGCTGTTGATAAATCAATTAATTGATCAATTCCTACTAATCCTATCTCTCCAAGACTTCACGGACTCCTAAAAATTTACAAAAATAATAGTCCACTCAGACCAATCGTCAGTGCTATAAACTCACCAACTCACAACCTTGCATGCTGTTGATAGAACAAGGTCAGAATAATGCTTACTTGTGTTTCATAAACAAATTCTACTGAAGAACTTTAGGAGCAGTAATAGGACCTCCAATCTCACCTATAATAGGCAAAATCTTTTTGAAAAATCTTGAAATCAAAATCTTGTACCAATCCTAGCTTGTATCTAAATTTTTTTGCCGTCACCTTGACGATACTTTTTCCGATTCCATTAATGGATGACATCCTGATGTCAAGGTCACTATGGAAATCCAGCTTCACAATAAATCACCTTTTTCAGACGTTCTAGTTCACAAAAGATCTGATAACACATTAGGATTCGAACTTTACAGAAAACCCATCCGTATAAACATATACATATTTGCTCCTTCCCACCACGACCCATCTTAGAAGCAATCGATGATCCACTCCCTTGTACACAGAGCTGTCTCTCTAAGAGATAGAGATAAAAAACAAAACAAATAACGATAAGTGAACCAAATTCTTATACATAACGATAACTTATGAGAAAAATTGATAAATAGATGAGAAAATATACTAGAAGAGAGAAGTCAACCCAACCAATTGGAGAAACAGAGAGAAAAACAACTACCACCTTATTTTGCTCTTGTGGCATAGTCTTTATCAACAGGACATGAAATTTTATTCGAAAAAACTACAAACATCGCAGAAACAAACTATTTTTCTCCCAAAAGGCATATATGAGCAATCGAACTCTGAAAATAACCTAATCAGATCAGTAGAGACGATTAATATAATATCAATCCAATTTGGCTTTCCGCCCTCCCGAAGTTTTCAGAAAAGACTTGATTGAGCAATCAAGTTCGACCAGTGCCCATGGTCACGCTCTCTGGCCAATCACAGAGTTCGTGAATAGTTTATATCAGAACAACTTAACCTGAAACCTCAGTCCTAGGTTAGCCCTGATGATGTCAACTGCAATGTTCACATAGCGTCAGGAATTGTTGTGAATTTGCCTAAAAGAATAAAACCTGAAATAATTCCTTCGATTATCAGGAAATACAGTTATTTTGATCCTTCCGAATGGAACAGTCGGCTAGATTAGACTGGATTCCGAGTTGATTACACAGCCCCACAGAGGAAGTGTCTTCACCTAGAAACGAGACCAGGCGATCCTACAAATGTTGGCCCGCTGACCATGGATCTAAATTAGGTTTCATCGTGTCTTTTCTTGTTGAGTATATAAAGAAATTATTTGATAATTATTTGGAAAAACTACAACCAATATCTGGAATTGACAGAATTATAGCAGAAAATACCAACCTTACAAATAGCTTTTTGAATAAAAACAAAGAAAAAAATCATAGTTATGAAAGATGATAGGGGAAATGTGACAGTTGTCTTGGACCGCCAAGATCATGTTTCTAAAATGAACAATATACTTTGCGATTCAAATACTTATGAAAAAGTAAATTTCAATCCGTTACAATTCATAACGATTGATGCTTTTAAATTGTTGGATGGATAGATGAAGAAAAAGCGATTTTTTACACCCCAATACAGGGAGAGCATCAATAATAACAACAAATCCAGATTTCGCTAGAATTTATGGACTACCTAGAGTTCATAAACAAAATTTTCCACTTAGACCAGTTATTTCATCGATCGGCCCACCCACATATTTTTTGGCCAAAACTTTCAGTAAAATAATTCCCGATTCTCTACCATCTTAGAAACACAATATAAAAAAATTATTGGCATTTAAAGACAAAATGGAAAACTTCTCTATTCCGGATAACTATATTATGGTTTCTCTCGAAGTCACATCGCTCTTTATTAATGTCCATTTAGATCTAATACTTAAGAGCATTGAAGGTAGATAGGATCACATTGAAAAAAACACAAGACTTCCTATCGACGAGTTAAAAAAAGGTGTTAATTTCGTTATGAACAATACATATTATTAAATTTGACTTTGACGTTCCAATTTATCCCGCTATGTTGACGATTCCTCTTTGATGATTCCGAATAATGAAGGAGCATTTGTTACTTCATCCTTTAATTCTTATCATGGTAGACTACAATTTACCGTTGAAGAAGAATTTGATAATTCAATCATTTTTTGAATTTGCAATTATTAAGACAGGATAATAATATCGTCTACACTAATTGGTTCCGTAAAAAAAACTCATTCAGGAAGGTATTTGAACTTTTCTTCAAAGCATCCATTAGAGCACAAAATTGGAGTAGTCAAGAATATTGTTGATTCAGCTATTCTTCTAGCAGACGTTCCATTCAGAAAACTTAAAACAAGTTGAAGAACTTTTCCAATATAATAACTATCCCAATAATTTCATTGACAAGCATGTAAGAAAAAGCCTTTTAGAATTGCAAGAGAAAAATAACAATTCAAACACCTATGATAATAACAATAGTATGAACGATTTAATAATACCGGAGAAAAAGAAACATGTTTTATCCATTCCTTACGTAGGAAAAATTTCACTGAATTTCGAAACACTCTTGAATAAAACTAACAATGTCAGAATAGTTTTCAGAGTAGACACAAAATTGAACAAAATAGTGAACTTAGGTAGAGACAGACTTGATATTCTGGATCAATGTATTGTTGTTTTCAGAATAACTTGTCATTGTGGAAAAACATACTTCAGCCAAACAAAACGTCCACCAAGAATTAGAGTTAAAGAGCATAAGAATAACATCAGACTACATGAAAAATATTATAAGGCCATAAGTCAACATTTAACTAAAGAACATCATACTTATTCAACATTCATGAGATTGGATGATGTGGAAGTTTTGCATTTTGAACCAAATGGATACAAACAGACTTTCGCGGAGAGGGTTTCCATTTAAAAGGAAGGAAATAAGAGTATGAATTTAATTTCTGACTTAGATTATTTTTGTAGATCATACCATATGATGGTGAAACTTTTAGCTTGATTTTATAACTGAATTCTAAGTTCAACTCGGGAAATCCAATCATAATTTCGAATTCAGTTTGGCACAAAAAACTAATTTTTTACATATCACAGTATAAACAATAGTTTCGTATTTCTTTAAATCTCGTGTATCAGTTAAATTATTTACAAAAATCTTTAAGATCTGCATTTCAATATTTCTGATGCCATATTAAGCATACCAATTAGGTATTAGTTTCTATCTATCCTATTCAATACATTTTAGTTACACTTTCAAACCAGAGGAAATGAAAATCATCTACAACTTATTATGGATACTATATTGATTAATGGAACCATCACTATGGGAAATGTTTTTTTAAATAATTCTTTTATAGCCTTCACTTATATTAGGAAACTTTTATTAACTGAACAACTCTTTTTATTTATATTCCAGTTGTGACAAATAGTACAGTTGTTCTCCAAATTTTCCATGAGTTGCCCTGAAAACCATTGGAATGTCTAGCATTTTTTAAACCCGACTTCTTTTACAACTTCTCACGTAAGTTGACAATTATTTTCCGACTGAAGGAAATAAGAATTATAATAAAAAAGTGAACAATGAATGACTTTACAGCCAGAAATTGCGTTCTTAATTATAAAAAGAGAGAGAAGCAGCATGTCAAAAAGTATGAATGTGTATTCCCAGATTATCATCAGTTAGAATGAAAGTGGATATCATATGACTATTCATCGAAGCATGCCACGCTTTCAATTTTGAGTGACAGCGTTGATGCGGAAGACACCTTCCGGAACCCATTCGCATGACACTATAGGTACTCACAATCCCAATGAAAGAATCATCCTGCTTGTAAATAGGAATAGCCGGGTTGCTTCACAACACTTAGGTTCCCAGAGGGTACTTGGTCATTTCAGAGACCAAAAAGCGAACGGTGATGATCGTTTCAAGCTCAGGAAGAGGCTTCTCCATCGCGAATACATAGTTCAGAAGAAAAAAGTGGTTCAGGGAGGCTGATTATGAATATCTTTAATAAATTTTGGTACCAAATCATTAAAGAGCAGAGGTTTGAGCATGAAAAAAATTAAAATTCTCTTTTTCGTTTAAAGGATGAGGTAAGATCTTCTTTTAGAAGCAATGCGAGGAAGGTATCCTCCACGTGCGATATTTCCGTGAGGAAAACGGGGTATGTTTACTAGTCTAGGTCTTGGTTTATTGCACGTTTGTCTTTGATATTAGCATCCACGTGGGTAGAAATACAATGGTTTCTCGGAAGTATTTCCTTATCCATGGTGTCCCTCTTCCAAGGTGCGTGTCCTACATCAAAGGGAGTAGGTAGACAGAGGAAGAGAGAGATGGGACACTAGAATGGAGGGAAAGGAAGAATCACGACCTCGTCGCGGAAGATATCGTAGAAAATACATACTCTCCTGAACGTAAAATATACCTATCTTTCCACACACCTAGTTTAGCGAAAGGAGAAAAGAAAAAATAACGACATAAGATGGTGTAATAGGTTCTGCTAAAATTTGAGCGTGGGTCGACTGTAACAGTAAATGAATGAAGAAAGGGAAATCAAGTGAATAACTCAATCAACTATGTTAACCGACGACTTAATTTATGAATCCATTCATTCATTAATTCATTTATTTACTTTGTTCACATTGAAGCTGCGATATTTAGTCTCGATTTCTGCGTTTTTTCTGCTTTGTGACTCTTCCTATCTTGTTTATATTATAATTTATGAGTTTATTCCCGTTCGAAATCTATGAAATTTCCATTCCATCTAGCACCTTGAATGCGTCTTTTTTAATTGTAAATTTATCTTAGCTTGCAATTCATTCTTGCAGGTTAGGAGTTTAGCTATTTGCTTAAGAATTTATGTCTTTTGTTGAAACTTTTATTACTTTGGTAAACAATTTATCATTGGGTTAAAAAAACACCCTTTATGGTCGAGAATTCAAAGTTTTATGAGAAGTTTGGCCTTTCGGGTTCAAAGATCGATTTTCCTTGGTTGGAAATTAACTCTCTTGTGCAACATGCACTTTTGAATTAGATTTATATTTTCTCTCAAATCTTACTTTTTGGTAAAATATTTCTATGTATTACCAACTTCCCTGTTATCCGAAACAAGAAGCTGAACTTGCGCAAATCGCGTAATTTATGATGTTAGATCTTTTTGAATAACAAGAATGTTTTTGTTTCAGGTGAGTTCCGTTCATTGAGGTTTAGCGCATTTTTTGTAAGTTATATGCACTTTATTACAAATTTTATATGAACTTGGCGGCAGATCTTCTTTTTTCCTTTAAAAAATAAACTATTCTTCTTCCAATTCGTAATCTTGAAGTGTGAATTAATCTGTCTTGTATGCACGGAGAGGAGTAAACCTGAGCTACTGCCAGTGACGAAACTATGCTTGCCACACCGTAACAGTTACTGCGCGCCACCTGAAAACGTTTTGCAGTAACCGTTTCTCCGCTGACAGTAATAGTTACTGCTAATACCTGAATCGCTCCGGCGAGCGCAGTAGTAGTAAAGCAATGAAATTTAATGAGCAGTGCAACAAACTTTGATGCCTCATCGCTGACAAAATTTTAGGTCCAATAGAATCTAATGGTTTTCTATTTGAACTTTTTCCTTGCACATAACCCATTGAATTTATTACATTTCTTGAGAAACTACATAAATTGGAGGAGAGGATCAGCTTATCGTACATTATTTTATCGATACGATCAATACATAAATTGGCAATACTGATATATTTTAAAGAAACTAAGTGTCGAAAAATTAATAAAGAGTATCGTTTATCGTCTTTCCACTAAGTATCGTTGAATAAATTAAAAAAATAATACTAAATAGATACGCAACGTAGATAAAGCAAAAAATCGCGCGTGCAGTGATGATTACGGACTAAACGAGAACTATTACTGTCGAGACCGTAACCATTACTGCCATGGCAGTAACTAAGAATGCGTAGCGTTTTACTGTCTCGCGCCGAACAGATACTCTGCAGGCAGCAAAGGTTCATGTGAGCGCAGTAACAGTTACTGTTTATCTCATACTCGGGAATCGCGCGTAGCAGTTACGGGGTTGGCATTTACGGTTACGGTTTACTCCTCTCCGTTTGGAAATACACTTTTTTGTTGGAAATGCAACTGCCTTTTGCAAAATTTGTCTTTTGATTCGGAAATCCAATTATTGAGTTGGAATTCATCAATATTCCTAAAAGTCTTACTATTTTGTTGGAAATTCAACTATTTGATGAAAGTCATTTTTTTTCTTTTTCAAGAAGTGAATATTTCTGTCAGAAATGCATCCTATTGGATTAGGGATTCATAATTTGTGATAGAAGAGGCATCTTGAATGGTTGGAAATGCATCTTTCTTGCTTGAAAATAGGAGTTCGACTAGAGTTGAAAGAAAGGATTGGAAAATATACTTAGACGGAAGAGTGTCAACTTGGATTGAAAATGGAATATTGAAGGATAAAAACTTAGATAGATAGGGGTTATGCTGGAAAAAGAGAGATTAAAGAATATGGATCCTGATAGACGGGAGATTGGCTGGAATAGACTATAGAGAATGCAATGGACCTGAGTGGATGATCGATAGACTGGAACAGAAGAGAAGGGATTGAAGGAGATAAACTTGGATGGATAGGAAATCGACTAAAATAGGAAAAAAGGGGGTCAAAATAAACTTTGACAAAGAGAGGTTTGGACCAGAATAAATAAAAGGGTACCGAATACACTCTGAAAGAAAGGAGAATTACTGAATTTATGATAGAGGCATTGGAAGAGATGGATTTGGAGACACAACATGTTTCAGAAGGAAGGTGAAAAGACTGGAACTGATAAGGAGGGATGAGAAAAGTAAGGCCTGAATGGACAGTGAATTGACCTGACTGCGATATAAAGAAGTGGTGCAAAATAGACTCACGAGGGAAATGGATAAACTTGGATAGAAATAGACGGATCAAAAGTATACTTGGATGGAAGAGCGATGGACCATAATAGAAATAAAGGAATGGGAAATTAGAGGTTTGGATAGACGGGGTATGAACTGGAATTTAAGGAAGGGATGGGAGGCTGGACTTGAAGGGGAAAGGGATAGACTAGAAGCGAAATAGAGAGCTTGTAAAATATGTACTTGGATATACGGTGGAATGGCTGAGATAGGGAGCAGGAGGTGAAAATAGACTGGAAAGGAAAAGTACGAGATGGACGAGATGAAAAGGGATTAAAAAAGATGTACATGGATAGACAAGGGATTGACCCGCATGAAAAAAAGAGTTGCGAAATAGACTCAGGAGGAAGATGGACATACTGGACAGATAAGGAGGGATTGAAAAAGATAGGCTTGAATTGACGTCTGATTGACTGGAGTATGAAAGAAGAGTCACAAAATAGACTCGAAAGGAAGAGCGATTGACTCGAACATGAATTAGGGATTAAACAATATATTTGGACAGAAAAACGATTGACTGCTATAGAGATGGAGAGATTAAGAACAATAATTTGTACGGATAAGAGATTGACTAGAGTATGGATGAGAGTGCAAATGGACTTGGAAGGAAGAGGGACTGACTAGAATAGGAATAAAGAAACAAACAACGCCCTTGAATGGAAGAGCGATAAACTCTAATAAAAATTGAGGGATTAAGGAAGATAGACTTGGTTAGACGGGGGATCGACTGAAACAAAGAAAAAAGGGTGTGAAATAGACTCGAAAAGAAGAGAGATACAAATGTAAATCAAGAGATCGATGATGAAAAATTTGGACACACGGTGGATTGACTGGGACCAAAAAGAGGGCATACATAATGTATTTAGATGGAAGATGAAAGACTAGAACCGGGAAGGGAGCATTAGGGAACACATTCGAACAGAAGATCATTAGACCAAGGTAGAAGAAAAGGGATTGGAAAAGATAGGTTTGGATGGACAAAAGATTTGCTGGGATAGAGGGGAGGGGGTAAAAAGGTCGAAGGGGAGAGGAACAAACAAGGACAGATGAGAACGGATCGGATATAGATCCAGATAGACGAGGACTTTTACAGATGGGGCATGGACTGGAATAAACAAGAGAGAAAACTCGAAGTAGAGAGATTAACGGATATACGGGGTATTGACTAAAATATGAGAAAGGGAGGGGAGGTTAGACTTGAATAGAAAAGGGATGGACTAGAAACGAAGTGGACAGATTGCAAAAGATAGACATAGACGGTCGTCTGGCTGAGATAGAAAGAGGGAGGGGGAAATAGACTCGAAAATGAAAAGGATACACTGAGACAAATGGTTAGGGATCGGAAAAGATGGACTAGGATAGACGTGAGATTGATTCGAATGAAACGAAGGGGATACGAAGAAAACTTAGAAGAGAAACAGATATAGTGGAATAGATGAGAAGGGATTGAAAACATGGGCTAGAATTGACTGTCGATTGACTGTGATATAAAAGAGAGGTGAAAAAATAGACTCGGAAGGGAGAGGGATGAACCTAAATAAGAGTAAAGGTATCGAAAAATATATTTGGATGGAAAAGCAATGGGCTATTTTAGAAATTGAGGGATTAAAGACTATAAATTCGGACGGATGAAAGGATGACAAGAAGATAAGAAAAGGGTTCAAATAGGCTCGGAAGGAAAAAAGACGAAGAAAAATGGGAATGGAGGGATTAAAATAGACACTTGGATGGGAGAGCGATAGACTGTAATGAAATTTGAGGGACTCAGAGGGATGAACTTGGTTAGATGCGATATTGACTAGTATGGGGAAGAAGGGGTACGAAACAGATTGTATAAGGAAAGGGGCAGACTGAAAAATAAATGGAGAAATAGAAAAATATGGGTCCGGGTAAACGGTAAATTGACTGGTGATAAGGGGGAAGGGGGTACAAAATAGGCTTGGGAGGGAAAGGGATAGACTAGAACAGTTAGAAAAGAATAGGAAGAATGGGCTTGTATATGCGGTGAATAGAGCCACATGTAAACAAGGGATCACAAAATAAACTTGGAAGAGAGAGGAATGAACTGGAATAGAAATGAAGGGATTCAATAATACACTAGGACAGGAGAGCGATAGAGTAGAATGGGAATGGGTGAATTAAAGAGCATGTACTTGGACAGACAGGGGATTGAATGAAATATGAAGAGGAGGTGCATAATAGATCTGAGGAGAAAATGGATGAACTGGAATATAAACAAAGGAATCAAAAATGATGACTTGAATAGACGGGAGTTCAGCTTGGATGGACGTAAGATTTACTCTTATGAAGAAAGGGGACGATAAGAAGAGTAAGATGAGAGGGGTGCAAACCGATTCGGAAGCAAAAAGGACGCACTAGAAGAGGAATTAAAGGATCAAGCTATGCACTTGAAGAGAAGAGCGATAAACTGTAATAAAATTTGAGGGAATTAAGAGAGATAGACTCAAGTGGACGGGATATTGGCTGAAATATGGGCGAAGAGGTATGAGACAGGTTAAGTAAGGAGTAGGATGAACTGAGATATGAATGGGGGAATCAAAGAATATGCATTCGAATAAATGGTACATTGACTGCGAATAAAGGGGGGGGGGGTACAAATTTGACTTAGAAGGGAGATGGATAGACTGGAACGGATATAGTGTTTAGAGTGTCAGAATTTGAAAAATAGGCTTGTATAGACGGTAGACAGACTCGAATATGAAGAAGGGGTCACAAAATATACTTGGAAAGATGAAGAATGGAGTGGAATATAGGTGAAAGGATTCAAGAACACATTTGGACAGAAAAGCGATAGAGTAGAATAGGAATGGGTGGATTGAAGAACAAAGACTTGGACAGACAGAGGATTGAATGAAATATAAAAAAGAGGTGCAGAATAGATCTGAGGAGAAAATGCATGAACTGGAATATAAATAGAGGGATCGAAAATGATTAACTTGGATAGACGGGAGTACGGCTGAGATAGGAAGGAGGGGGTGAAAATAGACTTGAAGGAGGAAGGTATAATCTGGAAGAGACGAAAAGGGATTGAAGGAGATAACTTGTATGGACGCGGGATTGACTCTTATGCAAGAGAGGAATGCTAAATAGACTTAGAAAGGAGATGGATAGACTAGAACAGATAAGGAGGGATGGAAAAAGATGGGATTGGAATGACGGTTGATTAGCTGGAATATAAGGAGAGGGTCACAAAATAGACCTTAAAAGAAGAGGGAGGGGCTTAGATGAAAATTGAAAAATTAAACAATATGTTTAGACGGAATAGCGATGAACTTTTATAGAAATTACGGATTAGGAATAATAAACTTGGATGGGCGAGAGATCAACTGGGATATAAAAAGAGGATGCAAAATAGACTCAAAAGAAAGAGGAATGAAATGGAATAAGAAAGGTAGGTATCGAACAAAACATTTGGGTCGAAGAGCGATAACCTGTGATAAAATTTGAGGGATTCATAAAGATTGACATAGTTTGACGGGAGATTGACTAAAATAGGGAAAAAGAGGTACGAATAAAGAGTTCGGAGGAGAATGTGTAGACAGGAATAGAAATGAAAGGTTTGAAAAAAATTAACTCAGATAGACATGGAATTGACTGGAATAAAAATAAGGGGAAAGAAAATACTCAAAACAGGGATTGGAAATCGGATCCGCAAAAGGAAGGGATCTACTGATATAAGAATGGAGGGATTGGAAAAGATGGACATGGATAGATGAGGGATTGACTTGGATAAAGAGGTGTGCGTAAAAGATTTGTGAGGAAGAGTATCCCATTCAAGAAAAGATAAGAAGGGATGTATACGTGAAATTATAGTGATAAATGGGAATAAATTGAATGCCATGATTCAGCAGAAACGATCAGCTCCTAAGTCTCTTCGATTGTGAGAAAACAGATCGATCTCTATGACCTCTTCTATTGCACGACACACTCATCGTTTCTCTTCAATTCCAGTCAATCTCGCCCACACAACATACAAGCAACGTTGGAAAGACTCGTGGGAAATGTTAAGGTTTGCAAATTTGGGATGCTAGAAGTAGTGAACATGTTAGAGGCTTTTCAAAAATTACGTCTCAGGGTCAGGGCAGTCAAGTTGGTCGGATAAATTTGTTTGCTCAAAATTGAGCTCCCTTGGTTGAAAATAAGAACTGTCTTCTAATGAATCCATCTTTTTGGTTTAAAAAATCATTTTTTTTACATTCTTATTAGTAAAGGTATTATATTTCTGTAAAAATTGCCCCCCCCCCCCTTTACCTTTTTCATCCCTTGAAAAAGCAAAAATTCAAATGTAACTGTTTTTTGAGGAATTTCAACCTCTTCTAGTCAGAAATTCAACCGATTGGTCTAAAATTCAATTTTTTTGCAGATGCCTTAATATAATTGAAAAATATATCTTTCTTGGTTGAGGATAAAATTGTTTCCTTGCAAATTTGATTATTTTAATAATAATTCAATTAATTTGTTAGATAGTTATATTTTTTATCATAACATACCTTGCGTCCAAAATTGATCTCCCTTGTTCAAAAATGAGGACTCTCTTCAAAAAAACTCGTCTTTTGGGTTTGAAGAACCATCTTTTTTTCCAATGCAACTGTTTGTTGTTGAATTTCAACCTCTCTTATTCGACAATTTTATCAGTTTTTTAAATTTTGATTTTTGTTGTTGTAGATGCGTCATTATGAGTAAAAATTATTCTCTGTTGGTTAGGGATGTCACTATCGTGTTGGAAATTTGATTTCCAACACGAAATCAAATTTCAAATTTTTTTTTTTTTTTTGATGAAAATTCAACTATATTGTTAGAAAGTCGTATTTTTTGGTCGAGAATGTTTTTTATTCAAAATTGATCTTTCTCCGTGGAAGATAAGATTTGTGGCCAAACTGTACGAGATAGGAAGAACTATTCCAAAACAGAATTGTAGACTTCGAAAACATCTCTAAATTTGTATGCGACCATTTTTTGGTAGGACGCGCAGGTTTTGTTTTATTAGCAGAAATTATAATAAATCTAAAAAAATTCATTCTGTGGCAACAATATTATTGAAATTAAAAATCCTTCTTTGTGGCCAAAATGTACGGGATAGAAAAAAACTGTTCCAAAACAGAATTTTACACTTCCAAAAGATCTTTCAATTTGTATGCGACCATTTTCTGGTAGGACGCGCAGGTTTTGTTTAATTGGCAAAAATTATATTAAAACTGCAGAAATGTATTTTGTGGTCAAACTGTACGAGATAGGAAAAAAGTGTTCGAAAAGAGGATTGTTCTTTTTGATAAGATATTCACGAATTACAACAACAAACAATTTTTGATTGGGGTTGAGACGCCGTGACAACCATCCCTACGCGCATTCGATTTGTGACAATTTCCTTATTCCGTTTGGCCGTAGTCGAGTGGTGGGGGAATACGAATCCCAACTCTTCCTAGAGGAACTATAGGAATAAGCAAGCCGCCATCTTGGTTCCGGAACCTAGGAGAAAGGGAACGAGGGGTATCCATGACGTCACCTTGGTAGATCCAAACTTTGTATGTTTTCTGTGACAAAAAAGGGGAGATTATTCAAAATTTTTCTCAAAAAGAAGTCCCATCAGAATATGAAAATTCGATCAAATGGCGAGCAAACATTGCGAACGATCGCATGCGAAAACGACATTAGCGTCGATATAAAAAGCATAAATTACTGAGAAAGGCAAAAAGGTATCAAAGTAACGGCAAGCATTTCGCCAAGCACCTGTAATGCCGGTTAGTTTTTTTCAACCTTTTTTTCTGTTGGTCGTCACACCTTCACGCAAGTTGATCTATCCGTTCATCGAAGTAAAGCCTCAGGTGGAGATATGTACGCGAGGAAATTATATTGAACTGCAATTAACCCACGCAGATAGGGAAGGTAATTAGATGAGAATTCCTATTCCCACTTTAATATTCTGCAATAATAACGAGGATTGATTATTCATAATGGAGATGCGAGGACGCGTTCATTTTCTAATATTTTTAGATGCGTCTCAACAATTTTTTTTTCCGGAGCGTAATTTTTTTTCGATCCAAATGTTTGGGCAGAAATTTGAAGTGTGCTAATATTGCCGAATCTTGAATTTCAAGAGTTGCCACACAATGCACAGTGAGTATCTAAACTTTTTGTAATGCTAGAGAAACGATCATCCTCCTCAGCGACATGAATGGCTGGGTTTCAGGACAAAGCAAAGGTACAGGTGGGGTACATAGTCACGTAACCTAATCCCTAATTTGTTTAAAAATTCATTGATTTTGGTTACAAATTGAACAATTCGTCTGAAATTTGATTCATTCAGTTCAAAATTACACTTTTTTGGGGATCGATTCCTCAACTTTATTGATAATAAAACTTCTTCTTTGAAATTTTTAATCTAGGGTGTTCATACACTATTGAAATCCGAAATAACTCCTTTGAATTGAATGGATAATCCTTCAAGCATCAATTTATCTGAGAGTCAGTTAAATTTAACGAGGAATTTAAAAGATTCTCAAGACTGAAGGAAGATTTCGAAGATTCAAATATTCTACAAATATTTTAGTGATTTCGATAGATTCCAGAAGATTACAAAAGATTTCTGAACATTTTGATGATTTCAAACAAATTAACAGATGTTCCGAAAAATTGGGGAATCGCTTGAGCTGACACGCAATGCACGATGAGTATTTTATCATTTTGCCGTTCTGGAGAAAGGATCATCCAATTTGGAGACATAAATGGCTGGGTGCGTGTTCAATACGGAGGTACATATGGGGTACATAGTCACATAATTCAATATATACCTTCGTTAGAAATTATTTTGTTTGATTAAATATTGACCAATTGGTTGAAAATGTGTCTTTCCGAGTTCAGAATTCAAATATTTTTGTAAAATGCTGATTTCACAACGATTCAAGAATAGTTTCAAGAATCCAGAAAGATCCCGAAGACTTCGAAGCTGAATGAAGATTTCAGAGACTTTCGGAAACTTTAGAAGATCTGACAAGATTTCGAAATATTTCAAAGATTTCAAACTAGTTTTAACGAGGTTTTAAAAAATTTTGAATGATTCCACAAAAATCTGGAAAGAACATACATCAAAATATTCTACACATATTCAGACTAAATTTCAATTGTATCTCAAAAATTCAACAAGAGAAGTTTAAAATTCAAGATTGTCTGGAAGATTCGGAAGATATTCCGAAAATTCAACTAATTATTGAATATTCCTCATTTTGATTCGGTAATTCCTCTCTTGATAGAAATTTTATTCTCTTCTGTTTATCATTCAACGATTTTGTTGAAAAATTATCTTTATTGTTTGAAATTCGGTTTTTTGGTTTAAAATTTATAATTTCGATTAGAAAAATCACCTGGTACGTAGATATTTCCCCTTTTATTCTGTTAGGAGGATATTTTTCCTAATTTTTGGTCCGAAATCTGAGAAATTTGGTTTGAAACGGTTTTCTTCTTGACTTAAAAGTTTTCTTTGGTTCGAAATTGGACTATTTTGTTGGAAATTTGTTTTTAAGTTTTGGGATTTCATCTTTATCGACGCTACTTTCTTTCTCTGGATTGTAACATAATTGTTCTATCATTAGAACATTCCAAAAACTATAAAAACTATGCTTTGTCAGAACCATATGATAAAATTTTGATAATTTACTTCTTTTAAGTAAATTTAAGTAATTTACTGTTAAGAATGCAGTTTGAAAAAGCAAACTATTTCAATCAGGATTCATATTTTTAGTTGGATATTCAACTGTCTTGTTTATTTTCGAACATTTGTGTCTGGAAACTTAGCAAACTTGTTGAAAACTCATCTTCGCAGTTAAAAATTTGTCTGATTTCTGGAAAATTAAACTGTTCCAATGAGAATTTATCTTTTTTGTTTGGAATTGGAGAGATTGGTCGATTTTGATAAAAAAAATTTTTTAATTGGAAATTTGACTACATGGTTCGATTTAATCGCTCTTGTGTAAAAATTAAAAATTCCTAGTGAAAATCATCTCTGTAGTCAGAAATCCAACTGTTATGTTTGAAAGATGATGGTTTTGATGAAAATTCATCCTTGCATAAGAACATTCAAATAATGAGTTCAATTTTGAACATTTACGTTTCAAATTTCGACAATCTTCCTGAAAAATCATCTTCATACTCAAAACTTTATATGTCTGGTGACAAGTAAAACTATTTAATTAAAAGACACCATGGCAGTAGAAAACTGACCTTGTCCATAAGAAATTAAACTATTTTGATGGAAAATTCTTTCTTGTATTCAAAAATTTTGGCGATTGGTTGAATGTTTCAATATAAATTTTTAATAAATTCCACAACATTTCGTGATGTATCTTTGTAGCGTAAATATAACTAACTGATTGAATTTTGAACGTGTTTGTATAAAAATTTAGAACTTCGATGGAAAAGTCATCCTTTCAATCAGAGGAATTAGTAATTTATTACATTAATAATTTAGTAACTTATTCAAATGTAACAAATGAATTTTATATCAATGATTAAGGCTTGTTCAAAAAAATCAGCTGTAGCCTGGCTGGAACAGCTTTACAGAACAAGTAAGGCCCTTTCTATTTTTCCCGATCTGCGCCCGGTCAGAAATAGGAAAAACAATACAGGTCCCTCATGGAATCGTTACACTTGAGCTAAATATTATTCATAAAAACCAATAATGTTATAGAAAATTTTGTGGTGCGTATCGAATATCCAATCCCAAGGATCATTTGTGGTCGAATTGGATAGTTGCTAGATCTTGAGCGATATGACATGTGGTACCTTTTTTTTAGAGATGTAACTGATACTTTGTTACAATATCACAACGAGAACACTACTTGATACCTTCATGTACATTTCCAATACCAATTTTTATTTCAGTTCATTTTTTTATACAATTTTCATGAATTATGTCATGCATCGAAATGCTTTATAATGATTCACAAAAATTCTGATAGTATCTCAAAAATTCGAAGAATCCCTATTGAAATTCCTAGTCTAGACTTTAAAATGCAACAATTTCGTTGAATCTTGAATTCCTTGAGCTGCCGCGTAATGTGCGATGAGTATTTCATGATTTTGCGATGCTGGACAAAGGATCATCCTACTTGGAGACATAAAAGGCTGGGTTTGTGTCCAACAATGCAGAAAGATTCCAAAAATTTTCAAGGTTTAATGAAGATTTCAGAGCCTTTTGGAGATTTCGGTAAATTTGACAAGATTTCATATAACATGTGGCACCTTTTTTCAAGATGTAACAGATACTTTGTTGAAATATCAAAACAAGATTATTATTTGATACCTTCGAAGGCCAATGGCTATTTGAGTATATTTTTCTATAACAATGGCCTCGTATGGTATTCCCCATTTTTGATTGAGCGCTGATCAGAAAAATCTAGAAAGGCATTGTATAAAATATACCATGAATGATAATTTCTCATCCAAATAGTTGAATATGTGACAGAGAAAGATAAACTTTGCAAAAGCTTTGGAAAACTTATATTTTCTATAAAAAAAATCATTTTTATCCAGAGAATAATTTTCACGAAGGTAGTTCAGCAAGAAATGCAGAAGTTGTTTTTACCAAAAACAATTCCAACTTAGCTCGGAAACATGATCCTTCAACAAAAAATTCAAAATTTTGAAGACAGTAGTTCAATTTTGAACTTAAGTGTATAATTAGGAACAAAACAAAAGGGAAAAAAAATGAAGACAAAGAAAAATTTCTAACCCAAAAAAGACGGGTTTTTAACGAAAAATGGAATTCAAACTAGGTAGTTAAATTTTGAACCATCGAAATTAATTCTCAAAAGAAAAGCGAGGAAGTTCTAGCGCTGTAAATCTAGCAAGAAATGAATAGTTTAATTTCAAACGGAGAAATAACAAAATTGGTAAATTTTGAACCAGGACATGTAATAATA
Source organism: Neuroterus valhalla (assembly GCA_011762715.2). Classification (NCBI taxonomy): domain Eukaryota; kingdom Metazoa; phylum Arthropoda; class Insecta; order Hymenoptera; family Cynipidae; genus Neuroterus; species Neuroterus valhalla. The sequence goes on along the minus strand of WSXT02166570.1, from coordinate 7,274 downwards.
AACGAAACATGGATTTTGAACGGAAAAAATGGAAATTTCAAACTTAAACATGAATTTTCAAGAAAAATGTTGGGATCTCTAAGAAATTGGTGAACTGTGAATCACAGAGATGAATTTTCAAGAAAAAAACAATGAAATTTAAAAATAGTGCTTCAAGCCAAAACTAAACCTTCAGATTCAAGGCGAAAAAATACTGTACTACCCCCAAAAATGGAGTTTTCGAATTTTCCAGTTTGAAAAAAAAACTTTTTTACCCAATAATTCGAATTTCGAACAATATAGAGTTTTTCGACCAAAGAGATCAATCCTCAACCTGAAAAATCAACTGTTACCAGAGAAGTTAAGAAAAACATGCGATAGTTATTCTAATTAGAAACATATTATTCATTTGACTAGATAGTTATATTTTTAACCAAAAAAGGCAATATTTAAAAAGAAAGAAAAATTTTCAACAATGGAATAGAATTTTAAACCAAGAAAGAATTTTGAGAAAAATGCTTGAAGCATCAAGACAAAAAATTTAGGGAAAATTTTTGATTTTCGAAGCCAAGGATACGAATTTTTAACAAGAAGATGAATTTTCAACTAATGAATTGGAACTGATTTTTTGTACAAAAGATTATTTCCAGCAAACCAGTTTAATTTTTACCAAAATAGTTTGATTTTGAACGGAAGAGTTGAATTTTTTAGTAAAAATTTTTAATAATGTCTTGTCTTAAGATAGTTTGAAGAATCAACATTCATGTTTTTTCATAAAGTTCTGGAAATATCAGTTCAGAAAACTAGAATTTTTGCTTAGAAAATAAAGTTAAATTGCTGAAGAAACTTTTTGTATTCAATTTCAAACATTTCTTTCATGAAAATTATAAATTCTTTCCGTTTTAATGGGAACAAGAGAGGGAACAGCGGTTCGCGAGATACCGCGTAGGTTTGGTGCGATTCGCGGCCACCATTTCGCAGTGTAGCGTTGCCCTTCACTCTACCGAAATCTTATAGCTGCGACAAGGTACTTGTCGCTTATCTGTTTTCTCACTCCACCTATCCTCTTTTCCCTGATATAATAATCAATCAATATTTTTATTTATTATGTGCACGTTTTCCTCGTTTCCTCTTGCATGTTTTGACGCAGAGAAATAGACTTATATCGGCGTGGCTAGTGATGGAATTACTTTACCTGCCTAGGACCGAAAAGCGCACATTCACGGCGTACCCGCAAGCGCATTCGATACATACCCCCACACGCACTGTTCTCACGACTGTTCTGCTAAGTATTGGTACCTTTAGGCTTACCTCCAAGGTTAGACGAATGTCAACAAGAAAGCTCAAAAAACATACATTAATCACATAAAATATCGTGTTCCATGGCAGCACAGTTTTTGCTGCCATGGTGTACAATATACTATTATATGATAAATTTATCCCATGTTGATGAATTGTAGGCTGCCTTTGATGAGAAGCGTGAGGAACCAGCGGTTCAGGAGATACCGTTCAGGGTTGGTGCGACTCATGGTCGCGGTGTCGCAGTGTCGCGCTGTATTCACACTCTACCAAAATCTCACGAGCTATGATAATTTTCTTGTCGCTCCTCTCTTTTCTCACTTCATCTATCCCATCTTTTTCACTTGATCGCGTTATCTTTCTTTTGGTTATAATATAATCGCAATCTTTAGCAATAAAAAATCTAGTTCATCTGATGGAAAACTTAATTTTGAAGATTCCAGTTCGTTATAAAAAGATTGGGAGAAAACAAAATTCGACTCGCATAAGAATCGTATTTATTTTTGTTAGTATGGTCTTGTAGTTTTTTTCCCTCACCTTCAGTCAACTAATGCTGACCAGCATAGGAAATATGCATTGCCATATTTTCGGATCGATGAGTCAGTGAAAGTTCATAATAAATATTTAAACAAATGATAATAATTTTCTTCCAAAATGCTGAATATAATCATGCATAAACAACTTCCAGTGCTTCGGAATTCTGTCAAATTAGGAGCAAGTAGGAAGTATCGGCGGAAAAGTTGTTCAGAGAGGTTTCAAGAAGTTTTTCGGCAAGTTCGACCTTCGTTTAAATAGAGATAAACAACTGTTGATGTTTCAATTTTATGAAACAATTTTCTCCCGCGTAGACTAAGGCTAGGCCAGTAGCCGCTACTTTAGCTGTTAAATGTATTTTTTCTTTGATTGAAAAAACCTAAAATCCTATGTCAATATATTTATGAATGCAGATTAGACCACAAGGTTGCGCAAAATACAAGTGACGAAACGAGAAGTTTATTTATTCCTAACACCTTCCTGAAGTTAATGTTTTTTAGAGTGGCAGCATTTGAATATCTCCATTACAAAAAAAAACTAATTATTTTGAACTATTGCTTCTCATATTTATTGTGTTTTTAGTTTTAAAATCTCGACTGGCTTTCTCTCAAAGCTGTGATAGTGGCTACTGGCCTGGCCGTAGTTCACGCGGAAGAGAATCGGTCGCGCAAGGAAACCAAAACATCAACAGTTGGCTAACTACTATTTCGATTGAGCTCAAACTATCCAGACAAATTTTCCTACCCTTTCTGAACAACTTTCCAATTGGTCGCGAGTAGAAGTCAGAGAAGGCAAAATATTTTAATGGGAAAAAAACAGTTTTCCATGAATAATGCAAACTGAAAGAGCTGCCAATTATGGTACTGCAAAAGAAGATGCAGCAATATATTCTGAATGAGGACAAGTATTTGAACAATCAAGATTTGACACTTCCTTCCTAAGAGCTCAGGGACATCCCTACTCACAAAAAAAATATTCTATACCTCCCTTTTGCATCAGGTGCCTTAATTATCTAAGACGAATTATTTTATTTGTCATTATTTATGTTCATAATATGAAAGTACGCGTTATTCAGTATGTTCTGGTATCCAATATGTACTCTCCTCACCTATATCAATTTTCTGCGTTTACTGTTCGATTCGATAAAATTATTTCAAGCTCTTTATCTCAAATTGCATTTTGATTGGATATCGAAACTGCTCTAATATGATTGGAGAGTAAATTTAAGTGAATTGAGGAAATAACATGATCAATATTGCACCTTTACTCTTTGCGGTTCATCGTCCCCTCCATTCATTTTTCACATGATAGAAATTGTAGATGCAAATAATTCGAAATCAGTAGCGTAGTTCACGCACGACGTATACTCAGCGAGTTTGCATACTGCGTTGCGGGGGTTGCGTACTGCGTAGTGGGACTTTAGCGAGAGAGTGGAGGGGGAAGTGTACCTTGGGACCGTCAGCGAATTGAAGTTGCACTCCAACATTCATTATATAAGTTCTCCGAGAAGAAAAGTGAAATTTTCAGTGATAGAATAAGATTATCTTCCAATAATAATAAATCTCCTCTCTCTTTGAGTCTCATCGGTATTAGACTGTATAACGAAAAGCGCTCATAGCAATATTCCCACGGTTTGACATCACTGCACCTACCTATACTAGGTGCGACCATATCGTTATGGGAACGGAATCTTCTTTCGATTCCTCAAAGGCCTGAATCGCTTTTCATACCAGGCTATTAACGCCTTAGAAACATAGTTTGATCGATGAGGTCTGAAAATGATCCAGTCACCCAAATTTTTTATTTTCTCATTACTCATCTTTCGGGCTGTTCAAAAACTACGGCGAAAAACACTAATCCTTCCCTCCATTCGTTCAAATAGACGAAACAATAGATTGATTTTTTCTCTAGTTTTTTTTGTGCTAAGAAAAAGCTCTTTATTGGAGCAAAAACGTTTCGCGTGTAGCGTACAAGCCTCTTCAGTTACAGTAAAAAATTACCTCTTCCGTCCAAGTTTACAGTTTGTTGGATTCAAACCACGAATCTGATGTTCCCAAACTGTGGATGAAAACAACAATTAACAACAGAATAACAACAAACGGAATAGAGGCCATCATGTCATGTCAAAAATTGTAGATAACCAACAAACCGTCAGACAAGCATGGTGAAGTATATCAAAAACTATCAGTTACAATAAAAGATCCAAAATGTTTGTCACATTTCAAAATTATGAATGAAAATTATGGAGTGAGTATATCTGTGGATCGGGAAAGAAATATAAATATCTTCCAAAATTTGTAGCCAACTCAACTAACCTGTTACTGCATGGCATGTTTCCTCAGTTATCACATGTTACGAGTAGGAATTTTACTAGCTTGCTACTCTTCCACTAGGTAGTGTCAGAGGTTCAAGCGTAGAGGATAACATTTGCCATCTAAGAACAGTCACATTCCGGTAGCATTGGTCAAAGCTGGCCTGTAGTTATAATGGCTGCCGCGAGATGCCGCATCCTTGACGTCACCGCCAATTGTGACCGCGGGGGTAAAGTTGTTACCAGAATAACAGGTAAATGTTACTCTCTACGCTTGTAAAATTCGACCGCTTTGAATGGGGAATACAGTGTCACAGGGTAACCGCCAGAGCAGTCACGAGTGACAGATTTCCGGAGTATCGTTACCTGTATTGTACTTCTTAGGATAGTAAGTGTGTAAGCTGAGAAACGTATTCAAAATATATTAGAAATAGCTGAATTCTCCATTAGGTACAGTTTTCAACTCAAAACAAAATTGATAACGATCATAAGACAATTTCTTCTGATATTGAATCCATGTATACCAGCATCCCTCACACGCTTATCATTAACTGTATTCAAATTAATTGGCCTGAGATCTGAGAATCTATGCCATTTCCAGAAATAAAATTTTTAAAGTTAATTGAATTTTGCCTGAAAAACTCTTATTGCAAATTTAACGACAAACTCTATAAACAAATATGTGTTATCTCTATGGGAGTTCCTATTTCTCTAGACCTTGCCATTTTAGTTCTCGAACGTATAGAACAAAAAACTCTAGCATCTAGCACATATTCCTTATGATGGCACCTTCTTTTTCTGTTATGTTGACAACATCTTCCTGCATTCCGGTTGATATGATTGATGATATTGTTACCGGGCTCAATAACTTCCACCCAAAATTTAATTTTACCGTTAAAATTGAAGTGGACAATCAATTTTTTAGATCTCACTTTCATTGGAGTTTAGGGAGATATCGTCACAAACTGGTACAGAAGCCTTTTGTTAATAAATATGTTAACGAAAGACTATATTTGATTAATTTCCATAATCTGACGCACAAAATATTAGTAACCTTCATATTGATTTCATGAGGAAATGTTCTGAACTTAGATAACTATTAATACAGTCATCAACACTTTAAGGATATTTTTTGGATTCTCCTTTCAAGTTGTTACATCTTTTATTAAAATAACATTCAAATGTGCCCGCCAAAACAATGTACTATTTGTCGCCATTTTGTTTCTCCTGATTTCACAATGTCTATGTTTACCTCCTACCTGCGTTGTCTATATTACTTTCAAATGTTCGCGCCGTTCTTGTGCACTCTGAGTCGCCATATTCTCTTTTCTGATTGCGCAACGTATTGTACGTTTTGCATTTTTACACTACTCTCTGTTTTTTTCTCAAGTCCTTGACTTCGTTCGTTCTACTCTGTATGTAATTTCGAAAGCGTCAGTTCTATCTGTGGATTGGGATGAAGCCGATTATGGTAGGGAATTAAACTTTTTTTTTTGAAAATGATCTCTTCAGTTAAAACTCATATTTTCAGGTTAAAAAATCAACGGTGTTCTGGAAAAGTCGTTTTCTGACAAGTCTAGTCTCAAGTAGATTGGGAGATACGCCGCCGAAAATTGAGAAGGACGTCATGCTAGCGGCACATTAGGGATATAGTAATAAATTCGTTTAAAACTACACGCAGGTCGCAAATCCTAACCAAATAAACAAAGTTCAGCCAGAAATGTTTGTTTTTGAATCACAAAGAGACTTAAACCAAATTTTCGCGAATAATTTGTTCAAACCTTTTTTTTAAACAGATTGTTGCGGAATCAAGTTTTTCCGAAACCTATATTGTATAACCCTTACGTGATTATGAGATTCCGGGTTTCAAACTAGCCAAAAGATATAGATTCTAAGGAATTTGAGGAAATGTTTATTTTAAATCTGCCATCAGTTTTGCAAAATGCATTGTTGCTTTGCAAATATAATACATGTTTACTGAATTTTGTTCGATTTGGTTGAGATTTGCGACCTGTAGGTGGTTGTGAAAATTTCGTACCCAATGTCGTCTTGACGCGTCGGCTTGACACGGGGTGGAAGACCTCTAATAAAAGATGATATAAAGCCCAATAATTCTGATGAATGCATCTAATAGACAAGCTGAGGTTGATTTTTCATGGAAATAGTTAAACGTTGTAACTTATAAACCATACATTGTATCTTGTGAGCTATCTAAAAAATGTTTACCTTCATAATTCTAATGCTTAGCCGATTTATATGGGGTTTGCATAGAGCGCTCGAGGTTCACCGTAAACGACTAGTTAACACGATTTCCAGTAAATTAAATGTCATGCTATATGGTTGGAAGCAGTGGCAATCGCGAATCACGCAGAGTGCAAATTGCATTGCTAATAGTCGATTCGCCACAGGTTTGAAGCAGGAATTACCTCCAAGCTCCTAAGATTTCATTTCTGCCATACTTGTAACAGATTTATGAATGGAATGGATCCAGGCGCAAATCTTTGAACTTTATCAGCTTCAAGATAACTGTTTGATCATGTAATAAGAACTGATTGAGGAGTAAAGGGTGAAATAATAATATTTATCTATTCATTCAAAATTATGAAAATTTAATTTCTTGAATAAATAGATTTCCGTTTTGCCTTGAGGGCGTTAGACAGTTTCCACTTTGATTTCTTTTTTTTTTATAGGTACGGCACTGACTTCCGAATTTATATGCTTTTGGGTTTTTAAAGCAATAGGGCTAAGGAAATAAATATTTTTATTGTTAATATGAATATTCCGGAATGCAGAAATGATCCAGTATCAGACGATGTCGGCGAGACTGTGTGGCGACCATGTGTAAGGTCGGTGAGAACGTAGTTGTGTGCCGAAAGAGCAGACCACGCAAGTCAGCGCTGCTGATGACACTTATCAGGGCTCTTGCTTATCGGCGTATCCACACCCAGTCAACGTTTGAAATAAAAACGTGAATTGTAATTACCTGGGAAGACATTTAAATAGTCTTGACAGATACCAGCCTCAAACGCACCCATTATATAGATAAACATATTTGGAATTATTGACGAGCAAGAAAATCTAGATAATATTTATTAATCTTCCAATTTCGAAATAACAAAACTTCAAACTGAAATCTCTGCCTGTATATATA
>WSXT02166559.1:0-23823 GCA_011762715.2 Neuroterus valhalla | reverse complement strand
GATCAAAGGAAAACTTGAAGAAAAAGAATCCAAAACCTGACTTTCAGGCAAAAAATGGAGGTTGGATTCGAAGTTAGGACGAGAAACAACTTCAGGAATGATACCTTCTATTGAATGGAAGGACGTATTTGGTTGCACAGTGTGATACGCGTTTCCGTATTCTTTAATTCGAATACTCAATAACAAACTATGTCAAACGAATGTTTGTATAAATCAGTAAGATACACGTAGTTTCATTCCCTTCTCTGTTAAAAATTTTGAATAGGTTTGTGAATTGTTTCTCCTAGATTTTTTTCGAAATCTGCATCCGAATCCGAAGCTATCAGTTTCCATAAAAAATTTTTGATAATTTTTACCAGAAAATGTATCTAAGTTAGTGCAAATAGCTTTCGGAATCAATCATTAATAAAATAAGAGCTCCGAAAATTTTATATTGTATTTTCATCAGAAGTTTTCGGAAAAAATCGAATTCAGTTCCCGAAAAGGTTCGGAAAGATATAGAAACGATTGGATAGCTTCGGAAAGAACTTTTTATCAGAATTTTATTACCAGGGATTGAAATAAAAAAATTCGAAAGGCTCAAAGGATTAAATTTTAAAGTTTGACCCTTTGAATTCAGCATGGATTACCTGCCCGATAAGCATCATATTTTTAATCACACTAAAAAATGTTTTCCTCTTTTTTCCAGATCATTGACGGTCACGTCGTGACCATCAACGAAACGACCTACACAGATGGTGATGAAAATAGCGGCGCGATATTCCGTGTCCGAATTATCGATGTCAAACCTCAAAACGAGACTCTTGAAGCTGAAACCAACCCAGATTCAGAACCAGTGATTCCATCTGATCCCAAGAAGGAAACCGAGAACACCACTTCAGCTCGCAGCGTCGAAACAGTCGAAGATTTAGAGAACGAGATTCCAAAGAGCCAAGTGGACACCCTCACCGCTTAAGTTTAAACTTGTAAAGATAAAAGAAAGAAACAAAAAAAAATACAAAGTGCGAATTTTATATCATTATTTTCAGACGTCCTTATTATGTAATAAAATATAAGCTAATCGATTTTTGTATATTTTAATACTGTCTCGTGAAATCAGACCAAACGTCGGGTTCGCATTCGATTAAAGCGATCCCGACTTTTTGTAGTATATAAGTGATCAGTTATAGAAATGTGTTTGTAATTTAATTACTAAATGGCCGAATTATTATTGTATATTATGTATCGATGAGTGGGAAGTGAGGTGATTTGAATTGCCATGAAAAAATAAGAATTGATAAATAAACTCTATTTCAAACTTTCAATGCGTTCAAAGAATTGCAATACAGTTCCGTTCTTTATCATTTGAAATCAGTTTGTTTTTTCATTAAGTTCAGAATACTTTTTTGTCAAAAAAAAACTTTTTCTCTTTTTGTTTATTATTTATATTTGTGATTGTTTGTAGAAAAGGCGATAAGGAGCTTAAGAAAATAAATTCCTCTGGGTATTTTATAAAGGGACTCCTGAATTTCCTAAAAATATTTGTGAAACTTCAAACATTGACAGAAGTTGATCACTTTTCCAGGGTTATCACAGATAGTAATGATTGTAAAAGGATTGTGATTTTTGTTATTCTCTACTATTGTTCCACGTGGCTCGTCCGATATTTATGTGAGAAAACGAGATTTGTAATTATTTTTAATGAATTTACATTATCAGTAGATTTAAGCTTAAGCACCCAGATTGTAGTGAAATGTCTTGTAATTAAGTGAAAATATAAAATATTTGTTTTCATTCAAAAAATGTAACCGACAAATTATTTTAACCACTTTAGGTTGGTTTTTGTTTTTGATTTCCTTCAAACACTTTTTAAGTTTCGTTTATTTAAATAATTTGTTTTTTGAATATTGGCAAGGCGGTTTTTAGCCCAACTGAGACCCGACAAGATATATTTTAATCGATAATTTTGTTACGGAACGTTATATTGTTATGCTGAACGTCGGTGAAAAGTTAGGACCAGTCGTCCATCCTGCGCGTTTCAAATTACAAACGAAAGAAAAGGTAATTTCAGTGCAAATTACTGAAATACATTTTTCAAACTTCGCACGACTTGAAAGAGCACTGAATTCAAATGATGAGAAAAACAAAGTTATCAGGGAAAAATATGACTAATCTGTTGCTCCGTGAGATTTTTTTAGCTTACAATTATTTCGCCTATAATATTAAAATTATTATTCGGATATTCTTAGTTTCAAAAGAAGTTCTTCGAGTAGAAGTAGTATTTTGAAGAAGAAATATTTCCAAATTATAATAGGAAACTTGTTTAAATTGTTCATTATACATTTTCATCATTTTTAAATTGAATAATTAATTACTAAATTTAAAACAAACTCTTTTTTTGGAAATGAATTTTTCTCAATATTCAATACTCAATTTCAAATTCACCTCTGGTTGGACTTCTTTAGAAATCCATCCATCTTTTTCCGGCGAAAATTCAAGTATTTAGTTGAATATTGATTTTTGAATCCAGAAATTAAACTATTTCTTTGAGAATTCGTGTACTTTGTGGAAATTTCGCCTCTTTTGTGGAAGATTAATCTTTATGGTTAAAAATTCATCTCTTTTGCATAAAATACATTCATCACGTTTGGAGGTTCATTATTTCACCTGAAAATTCATCAGTTTGGTTGAAAATTGATCTCTTCTACTGAAAATTTAATTGTTTCATCTTAAGTGGTCAAAAATTAATCAGAAATTTAACAATTTGGATGGAAATTTGTCTTTTGGAATTCAAAATCCAATAATTTCGTTGAAAATTCACATATTTTGTTGAAACCATACAAGTTTAACAGTTGAATATTCTTTATGTTATTCGAAAATTTATCTAGTTAATAACACTTATTTCCGTTCAAAAGTTAATTTTTGGAGCTAAAAACATTATTATTCTACTTTTTGGTTGGAAATTAATTTTTGGTAAAAAAATCAATTATTCTACTTGAAGAGTATTGTTTGAACATTCATCATTTTGTATAAAGATGTAACAATTTTGTTGAAACTTACTTTTTTTTGTTGGAGGTTAGTTTCTATTGTTATAAGTAATTTTTTTAACTGAAAATGCAATATATTTCCTTTGAAAATTCCACAATTGCAGTTGAAAATTTATTTGTGTTACTAAACATAAATCCTAAAAAAATTGAAACTTGAGCATTCAAATTTCGGTTGAGAATTTATCTATTTTGTAAAAATTGATTCATCAGTTTTAGAATTCAACTTTTTCTGTTGAAGATGCTTTGTTTGAGTTAAAAATTCTATGTTTGGTATGGAATTGTTTTTTTTCTTTAACCTATAAAAATGTTACTTTTCTAGTAACGGTTGAAAATAATTATTTTTTTAATTCGAAGTTCAACTATTTTGTTGGAATATTGTTTTTTTTTTGGTTTTCTATTTGGAAATAAATAATTTTTTCTGAATATTTACCTTCATGGTTGAAAATTGAAGTGCTATTGTTGAATATTTAAAATTTTAGTTGAAAATTCATCTTCTTGGTTTGAAATTTAACTGTTCCACTTGAAGATTCATAATATTATGTCAAAATTCATCACTTTCGATGAAAAATTAACAATTTTGTTGGAAATCTTTTTTTTTTCTTTGTTATTTTAAATTGATTTTTGTCAGTTGTACCTAAGTTTGATTGTTCCAATTTTCGTAAAAAAATTTTTTTTGCGTGGAGAGTACTCTTTTTCAAAATCAATTCATTTTGAAATGTTTGATTTGTTTTATTAAATGAAGTTTCAAATTAACGTCATAAATGGGAATAAATGTTTGTGATCTGCGACAAATATGATTGCATTTCTTTTAGTTGACCGGGGAAATTGTAAAAAATGACCAGAAAAAACCGGGAATTAGGAATCATCCGCTGAATCGCCATCCTGATCACGCAAAAAAAACTTGTTCAACATGCAAACATTTCTTTTCCCCATAAAGATTTTTCAGAATTTCTCATAATACATATAATTTTACAAAACTTTACTGAACAAAATAAATAAAATCAATTCATTTTCATGAAGTTAATCTCATTTATTCGACAGCCTGACTGATTATGATATCCCAGTTCAAATCTGATTATGATCAATAAAATTGACTTTGATCCACTTGAGTCGTAATCACATTTTAATTCAAAAATTATATATTTGTTATCTTCATTTTTACAAGTTTTTCGTGTCTCTCTCAAGAGAACATGAGCGTCGTTATCTTTAGGAATCGCCTTTCTGCGCATAAATGCTCTGAGTTATCGTACAGTAAGATTCATGAAGGCCTCTCCGCTTGAAGGTTATTGTTTTCTATACAATGCCAAAATAACACTAAAATTCATGAAGAAGGACATACATAAATTTTACTCTGCAATCAAGTGCATGTATGTCTTATTTCGCAGGTAACAAAAAATATAGGAAAAATGACTCTTTCCTTTTTTGCAATATAAGGCATACATAGAATCGACTGTAAACCCCGACGAAGGAATGCGTTACAAATATTACACTATTCACTCGTACAGTTCGTAAGCTTTCTAATAAATATACAATCACTCCTCCAACCACAGATTTACATATCTCACAAACATCTGCGCTGTGTATACGTAAAGACTGAATGTTTAAAACTACTGCATTCACCGCTGGAGTCCTACGCCAGGAATACCACAAAGAATATGAAGAAAAATATCAGGACCGCAAATATCTTCATCATCAGCCACCGATTGCCACTCACAGATTGGAAGTATTTTAGGATTTCGGCATGAGCCGCTTCTACGTTTAATTCCGTGTGCTCTATATTACTGTCTATCCTGTAATTTCAAGAAAACATTAGATATGATTGCAGAGGATATGAAAAAAATTAACCAGGAAAAATGGAAGTGAACGCACCTTTCGACCATTTCTTCTTGTTCCTTGACCATATGTGCCAACTGTTGAAAAATTCCTCCAAGTTCGACTATTGTTGATTCAATATTTTGCATCGTTTCAGCCCGAGCTTGGACGTAGGAATCCTGAAGAATAAGTTTAAAAAATTGAAAAAAAATTTTCTTCAAATATTAAATCGAATGGTTAACTGTTTTTTGAACCTGCTACACAACATACATCTTTCATAAAATCGTGTGAAATCCTTTCAAATTTTTTAAAATACCCAATCTTACCAAAGATACCAAAACTTGCCAATCACTCAACCCCTTAAACTCCTTTCACTCTCTTGAAATCTTATAATTTCTTATAAAATCCTATGAATTCCTTCACTTCGGAGAATACCCGTGTAATCCCTAAAACCCTTCAAATCCGTGAAAATCTTTAGAAATTCCTCAAAGTCCCTTCATATTCTATTAAATTTTATTTATTGCCTTAAGTTCTCTATAAAATTGTTGGAATCCCTTAAAATCTTTCCAATATCATTGATATCCTGGATAGCTTTTCATTATCCTTGAAAATTTTCAGAAATCCTACGAAATTCTTCGTGAACCCTTAACAATTTTTTGATCTCCTCAAATTCCTTGAGATTCCTGAAATACCTTGACATCATGTACATCTACTGGAGAATAATCGAAACCGTTAATTATGTCGAAATTTCATGTAATTTCTGGAAAACCCTCTACATTTTTTGTCCCTTTAATCATTAGAAATGGATTTTAAGCTTAAGGGAGCATTTTTTTCAATCCTTCCTTTAGAAATCTTGAAAATCTGAGAAATTTTCTACAAATTTTTTTTTTCGCAATCTATATATAATCCTACGAGATTCTTCGAAATTCCTACACACATTTTGAATAAGTACATCTAAAGATCTGAAACATCCTTTGGGATTCCTTCAATTCATTTACACCCTAAAGTTCTATTGGAATTCTCCAAAATCCTTTGATATCTTTTCATACCCCTTCAAAATTCTTTGTCATTTGCTTGATCTTTCAAAATTTCTTAAAATTCCTTTAAATCCCTGAAATCTTTTCTAAAACTCTATGAGCTCTGAAACCCTATAAAATCCTTTGAAATCGGGTTAAATACTTCAAAATCACTTCGAATATCTCAAAATTTGATGGAAATTTTAAATATCCCTTTAATTCTTCCAAAATCCTGATTCTTGAGATGGTAAATATATGCGAAGTGAAGAAATAGTTGCATTAGCGAGCAATTTGAGAAAATATTAGCATCAGTGTTATTTTTTCAAAAATAGTTGCAAAATATTTGCATTCTGAATTGGGTTGACTCACTGTGTCGTCGTGAACATTTCTTTGCATCGAGAGCTGAGCCATTGCAGGTTCGAGGTCTATACTAACGGAAGTACTAGAATCCTGTTCTTGAAGTAACAAGGACCCTTGTTTACCAGAGACTATACTGGGAGGGAGCATCGTCGAAACGTGCCCTTGTGTAAATTGTTCCCGTCTACTTTGTTCCTCCCTCATTTTCTGAAAAGAAATTTCGTGTTTGTTGATAATTCAAAGGTTTATTCATTCGCTGCTTTTAGTCACAAGTAGATTAAGTCTGAAGATTTACTTCGGATCGAACTTCGAGGACGTTTTTGAATGTGGTGGACATGCTTGCTAACTTCGACTGTAAGTTTACTACAACGGAGGAGGAATGTGAAGCAATGTGGCTTTTTTTGGACGAGCCAAAAGTGTCGCGCTGTTGCTTTCCTAAATCTTGCAGTTTAGCTATTTGCTTATTTAGACTATTCAAATCCATTTTTATGATGGACGTGAGCTCTTCGATTTCCATTTGCCGGTCGTCGAATATCGATTTTCGCTTGGCCACTGCAAGTAAAAGTCTATCAAATTAAATCATTGCATGGGTCCTCGATAATCAAGTCAAATTTGGAAATGAATAAAATCGATAGCGATAAGATCGAAATAAACGATTTAAGAGTCAAAAATTGGAAATTATCATTGAAGAGGAAAACATCAAATTATGGCAAAATAAAAGAAAACGTATAAGCGAGACGTTGCAAAAATAATAAAAATAGTATTGAGCTTATCTTTTTAAGGTGTAATTTGTAGATAAACGTGAATTTTATGGCATCTAAATTCAACAGTAATTTTTCGTATTTTATAAGATAATGGAAAAACGAAATACTAAAAAAAATTACAGTTTCTGAGAACTTCAAAAGAACCCCACTTCTACTCGACTACAAAAATAAATGGAATCGAAAAGAAAATATATCAATCGAAAACTCCCTGAATAACACGACATAACCCAAAGATATGTAAATTTTCCTTGAAAATATGAGTAAAAAGTTGGAATTACACAATGATGACGGTGCTAATAAAAACAATATATTCTAGAATTAGAGCATGTCCATATTGACTTACGCAGAGCGAGTTTTTCGAGCTTTGTATATGTGCTCGCGATATTCTTGCCGATGTTTTTCGCTATCATCATGAATTCCGAATAACTCTGAATCTGCCTTGCTTGTCGAGGAGTTCGACTAACAGCAGCTCTAGCCACCGTCCTGCTTTGTATGCTCCGGATGGCATTGGCGAATTCGTTGGTCCGGTCGTGAGCTGTCATCGTGATTTGTGGCAGAGGTGCTCGCTGTTTTTGTAATTCTTCCTCTACTTTCTCGAAACTGAGTTTCTCATTGTTATACGGACTCGTAGGATAAGTATTTTCTGAGGACTGGTGATTTTGATGACCACCGAGAAGAGTTGTCAGAGCTCCGATCACGAGGTCATTCCCGTACTCCGAAGCACCACGACGTCTACGTGCGGGCATCGCATCCTCGAATTCACACTTGACTACTAGCTTTCGCGATTTCAGAGATCAAAACCGTTGCCTGGTTCTTCAGGCACGTCAATTTTCCACTTTCACAGATTGAATGCAAACCATCCCCGAGAAACGACACGTCCACATGACATGACGTACTCTGCGTAAACCTACACAAACACAACACACTACACACAACCTATTGGCCGAATGGCCGTTCCTGTAAAAACTGCGCACAGAAGAAATCTCGAGACGAGTTTCGCACAATTCTGCGCATTTATGACGTCATTGGCAAGATGGCTGTACCCTGGCAGACAAATTCAAATGATGGCTCCAATTGTTATTGTGGGTCCGGAATAAAGAATTCCATTACTAACAATATTATGCGTGCGCTATAGAAGCAAAAAACATTGCATTTCCAAATAATCATATACAATATTTCATTTGAAGACTAACAATTTCCCATCGTTCCACAGATTTATTTAGGAAGGCTTCGAAAATGGGAGAGCTACTCAAAACAATCTAGTGAACCTTCATAAATTCGAATTTGAAACTCTGAAATTTTGAAAGTTCAAATTGAGAAATATTTGACTATCAAAAAAAATGCACATCTATTGGCTTTTTGACACAAATTAACCCCAGCAAAATACTTTATTTAGGCTCTTATTAGTGGCGACTATGAGGGGGAGATACTTTTTGCTCCTCCCCCAATTTTCGGTGCCCCCCTCCCAATATTCTAATATTTTAGATAGGAAAATCGATGTTTGAAAATTCAGTGTATTTTTCGATCAGTTGGTACTCTTAGTCCCTTAATTTGTGCCCCCGCCAATATTTTTTAGAAGTGTCCTCCGGTTCAAAATCTTAGAATCCTAAAGATGATCCTACAATAGTGTGCTAATTTGAATTTATGGTATTTTTGTAATTTCAGATTTTAATGATTTATTTAACCAAGAATTGGTATATTTATTTGTAAGACGATAGAATATAATAATTTTCATTAGATACAATCAAAATCATGCAACTTTCATAATATTTAAAACCATTCCGGCTTTTTTCTATGGAAAAAGAAGGTTGAAGACTCGACTAATGTTTGGAATGAACAATTCGCAAACGTTATTGCAATACGTCTTAACGATTTTTTTATTCTTTTTCAAACTAATATCAGGAGTCGAAAAAGTGGAGACCTTTTCCTATTTCAATTATTTTGAGTCACATATGAAAATAAAAATATATAGAACTTATCACCTGAAGAAGAAAATTAGAGAACCTTAATACCCAGTCGGCACAAAACGTTATTTGGGCGTTTTTGTGACGGTATAACAGCATATTTTATTTTCGATTGGTTTCTAAAATTTAATTAATAAAATGAACTTAGTTTTCAACTCCTAAGCATTCATCAGAAGAATAAAAATATAAAATCGTCAAACATTGAATCTGAAATTTAAGATTTTCGAACGCTTTGAATTTATAAAATCTTCATAACTAAATTTAATATAAATTGTTCAGTTTTTAAATTTTTAAATTCAAACTTATTCAATTTCAATTCGAATAGAAAATTGTTTGATTTCGAACAATTCATCAATTTCCAGTTGCTATTATTATTTCTTCAAAGCTTTTTATTCGGAAATTGTTTATTTTGAACGTTTCCATTTGAAAATGACAAAATTTTAATTATTTTTTATTCGAAATTCTATATTATTTTCAAAATTTGGATTTATTATACTTTAATATTCTTATATGAAATTATTAAATTTTCAAAGCTTTCAATATGGAATTATCAAATTATATTTATAATATTTCAATACAATGAATAATGCAATTGAGAACGTTTTCAAATGAGGATTTTCCCAAAATGTTCTAATTCAAAGGTCGACTCAGAAATGTATTTCTTCGAACAATATTAATTCTAACTTATTTCATTTTCAAATTGTCTTATAGGACATATATTATCTCAATTTTAATCTAAAATTCAAATTTTTCGAATAAAACATTCTCGAATTTTTTATTCGAGAATTATTCCTATTCAAAATCTTCCAATTTAAAATCGTCATCCTTTTCAAATTTCAATATGAATTTTCGAATATTGGAAGTTCCTAACTCAAAATTCTTAAAAATTTTCATGATTCCATGGTTAATTCCACATTTTTTGTTTTTTCCAAAATTTTCAATTTTAAGCCTTTTCGATTTCGAAATCATTCATTTTTCAATTCTTTCGCTTAGGACTTATTCATGTTAAAATCCTCTCGATATGAAAATATTCAATTAAAAGTGATTGTAGTTTGTAGTTTGAAAGTTTCGAATATTTAATCATAACGTACAATAATTGAAACAAACCAAATAGCAAGAAAATAGGAACAAAGAAACAAAAAAATGCTCACATTATCAATTAAATATTATTTCATTTTACGCTCATGTATTTCTAAACTTCAAATAATATGATACGAACCGAATGCTTTAGATCATTGATAAGTTTCTTAAATATGAGACTTGAGGCCCTTTTTAAATTCAGACTTGTTTTGTAATAACAATAAAAAAATGCCGGGCCACCGTCCCACCCCTCAAAATTTTCAACCCTAAATCACAGCCTTCTTGGCCTCTGGTATGAATATAAGTCTCTCGTTAAACAAAAACAATTTTAATAATAAATTAAAGTTTATTCAATTTTTTTTAAAATCATATTAACAATTGTATTTTCAGTTCACATACATATACATTCCAAATTTCTAACGAAAAATCATGCTACTTCATCTCACTTTGATTTTTCATATGTACTTGGGTAAATATAGAAACATTTTTCTACACTATGTAACATGGTAACAGATTCTCGTCGGTAAATGTGGAAAATTGCAGTTGTCGCATTTTACATTTTGCAAAAAACAATAAGACAGTACATAATATTACGTAAATAAATCTTGGACAAGGACAGAAATATTGTACGAAATGATTCAATAGTAACAAAAATTATTACATAACAAAAATCCTTCACAATGTCGCTAGAAATCCATTAGTCAATATAATAGACATAATAGACTGTTGCATTTTAGAGAGATTTGGCACATTCTGTCTTGACTCGATTTTACAAAAAGGGATTTTTACATGCGTCAAAATTTTTTTTTTCGTTGGACTCCTTATGATTATATTGCATTAGAAAACATAAAAAGAAAGACAAGGGCTAGACTTTTCCACTATGATGTAACTTATCCAGCGACTCGCGGGAAGAATGTAAGGAACCTGAAAGAGGAAGCGTATATTAATTTTCGTTCGAACAAGTTTAGAATCTAAATGATGAATATTAGGATGAGTCGAAAGAAATGGTAATCGAAAACAGCATATCACTGAAAAGTTTCATTGCCACTTTTCAAAACCAAATTAGCCCTATGGAAACAGAGGATATTGGTCAATCTATTATTTCAAACTTGAGACTGTTTATGAAGAACTCGGAACAAAACTAGTCAGAGCTACGCTGGTTATGATTTCTGATTTTTTCAATTCGATCATTCAATTTTGATTACTCTATCAAATATTGCAGTTGACATGTGCATTATACAGTAGGCTGGGCCAAAAAATGTATTTCTGAAAACTATTATTATGTCTAGCAGAAATCTTGTTCTACATATAAAAATCAGCCCCTATGATTTTATTACAATATTTAAAACGATATCTATAGTTGGCAGAAACCTTTTGCAGTTTGATTTAAAAACGGAGATTCTTTATTTTTTGAATTATACTAATCAATGTCATATAATAAGTGTATAATCAATATCGCATTGTTCTGTCACTATTTTTTTATCAAATCAGTTTTCCTTTTACGAATTTACCTATTTCAATATAACAAATGACTCAAAAAAACTTTGATTGTGGACGCAGAATATACTTTTCTTATGAAAATTGAGGTTTCAGAGAATGGTACTAAGTTGTACTTTTTTTAGATTGTCCGAAATTTTTCGTAAGACTGGTAAGGAGAATTTTTTACTTTTTTTTTCTTCTTATCAGAACTGTTCCATGTACAAATTCAATGTTGATTGAAGTTGATTTGGAAATGGACCATTTACTAGACAGTGCCACTCTGCTACTGTAGCATTTTTGATTAATTATCATTTTTGGAAGCTTTTTGGGACTAGAAAATACATGCAAATTTGGAAGGAAAAGATTTACTTACTTAGACTCTATAGCTTTTTGTTTACGGTCACAATAATGTGATCATTTCATGAATTCTCATTGCAAATAGCAAATAAAAAAAAACTAAATAAAAGAAAGAAATAGATGCTAAATTTATTATTTATTTTAATAGAAGAAAAAAATCAAAAGAAATTTCGAATATTAAAAGCAAATGAAAATCTTGCAGCTCTTATAGCAGCTACCTATTGAAATATGTCAAAAAATTACAGTTTCAAAAATTTCAAACTTCAAAAAGTTTCTGCTAACTAGAAAAATCGTTTCAAAAATCTGAAAGGAATCATACAAATCATGGGGACTCATTTTGATATGCAGGAAAATATTCTTTCTACCCGTAATTTTTTTTTTCTAAAAAAATTTCTTTTCTGGCCCACCCAATCATACGACCATTGATTACATTCTTTTTCCCGAATAGAAATTATCTTTTACTCAAGGCCGTATAACCGATTGGAAAATTTGAATTGGTCTAAACTCCCCTAAATCTGCAATGTTAATAGGAAATCTCAGATAGCCTCTAATTCACAGCGACACCCAATTTTATTTTCCACGAAAAAATAAACCATCGAATGTTCATTTTTTGATCATATAAGAATGTAGATTCACATGAACTGAGGTTTTATCGGTTTTGGTGATTTTGAGTTCAATGTCCACCTACCAATTCATTAAAATCTTGTTGAATTACACAGGTCTGCAAGATTTTGTTGTAGAAAAGTTAGGGATCTTTTCCGAAGTAATTTCTTCTGTAGAGTCTGAACCCAGGCTCAGAATATTTTCATCACGTCAGGATTTTGAGATATTTGAAGTTATATACTCGGAAAATGGGAGTTTTCGCTACTTTTGAAGTTATGTACTGGGCGCACGACATTTTTTCGGTCTTGTTTCGAAACCTCATCATTTAGTACTACTCTTTTCCTTGAAAATAAGCTATTGAACAGTCACCAGAAATTTTTCGTCACAAAGATACAGCCATTTTCAGTTTCGACATTCATCTGAACAACCGTATGAGCATTCAATTTGACTCTTTGGAGCATACCATTTTGCACACATTTTGGTAATCAAGAAGGGGAAGAGTAGTACTAAATGATGACGTTTTGAAACAAGACCAAAAAAAATTTGCACGCCCAGTACATAACCTCAAAAAAGCGAAAATCCCCATTTTCTGAGTATATAACCTCAAAAATCTCAAAATCCTGACGTGATGAACATATTCTGAGCTCGGATTCGGATTCGACGGAAAAAATTTCTTCGGAAAATACATTTTGTTTTCCAACAAAAAATACAACCACATTATTTGCAGACCTGTGTTATTCTTCGACTTTTTGAATCGGAACGACGATTACTGACAAGTTCCTCATATTTAACACCAAATAACAAATTTTGTATCAATGAGTACCTTAAAGAAATGTTGATATGCAAATTCCAAATACATGAGATGCACTCAGCTATTTAATATCTATAGGATTAAAAACATTATTTTATGAATTCTGTATCTGAAAAAAGGCATTTAGAAAGCCTCAAACCGATTTACATTTATCCAATCAGTTCTTTCTTTACATTTCTCAAGCTCTTGATTACCAAGCAAAATACAAAATCAGATTATTCTGTTCTCTCAACCTGAGTTAGAGTCTACTTTTGGTTAGTTCCCTCCATCGTACTCCAAAACTGCCGCACTTTAGAGAAACGCTTGCGTCCTTGCATGCATAAGGAGACACAAAAAAAGGTACAAAAGTAAATTAAAAATCTGTCTCATTTTGTTAAGAAAAAAAAGGTCCTAGAAAAAAATGGTCTATGAGATCAGTAGTAGCCCGCATCACCGTAGTTGTTTTCAGGGGTGGAACAAACCTTTGTGATTTCTCTCTCGCTGGTCTCGTGGATGAGGAGGACGGAAACCCGAGTTTCTCGGGGGTAGCAGTGATTCTTCCCCCCATGTGTGCGTAGATCCTAAGGGAGGCATCGGTAATAACGAGGGAGGAGGCGGTGGAGGTGGATGAATTCGATCGTTGCTAAAAGGCGGAGGTGGTGATCTGTGACGACCATAAGGAGGTGGCAAGGGTGGCGAAAGAGGCGGAGGCGAGCCACCATGTTCAAATCTGCCGGATAAAGATGGTTGAAGAGGTAAAGGTGGTGGTGAAGAAAGTCTTCCACCTAAGGGTGGTGGCCTCTGTCCGACGTCAAAAGGCGGCATTCCTCCAGGACCAGGTGGAGGTGGAGGTAAGTAGGGATGGACATGAAATGGATGACCGAACATATAGCCGGGTGGAGGTGGAGGTTGAACACCGGAGCTGTTGCTAAACATTATAGGAGAACTAGAAGAGTCCGCTCCTAGGAAGAGGGAAGGTGATGTCACTGTCTCTCCATTTGCTTCCAAGCCTGTTGCAAGAATCAGTTTCGGTGTGAGTGTAATTTTGTCAATATAGTGTCTTGCCTCATAAATTCAAACTTAAAAACTATTAAAAACGTTATGAAGGACATTGATTATTGTGAAGATTGTCCTGGCTGCGAAAACAAAAAGGCAGAGTAAGAAAAGTAATAAAAGAACTCTGAAAGTGGTGACTGGTGAGATATTGTGTGTATATTTTGAAACTGTAAATTGAAAATTAATTAGCTGTATGATTGAAATATGCATTGAGCATAAAAAACACTTACGGTGTAGTTTAACATCGGGATCAGGGTCGTTCATACTCTTCTCTACAAGCGTGAGACGATTACGTAATTGACCTGATTCCGCTTTCAATTCTTCCAACCTTCGCTCATTTTGCCGGGCCACAACCTATAATTCACCAATTATTAAATTAGAACAAACCTAAATTTAAATTCAGTTGAATTTTCCAGACGAATGAGAATCAAAAATTTCTAACTCACCCAGTGTTCATGCGCCTTAGTTTCAAGAGCGCCTATCTGACTTTTGTACTCTCTTTCCTGGTCCACGATCTCTCGTTTTAGAATTTCTATCTGCTGTCTGCAATTTAACCCATTTAGCCGCAAGTTCATGAATTAAAACGCACCCATAAATGAAAACATTTTGAGTTATTAGTCTTACTTGTAGTTTTGTATTTCATTCTGCATCATCTGTAGCCTTTCAACCGTGGAGGAAACTTCCCCCTGCTTTTGCAACCAGACAGCTTCTTCCCTAAGAAGAAAGAGAAATTAGTTACTCAAAGTATTAAATATTCAATAAATCCCAAAAACATACTTTTGCCTCTGGGCCTCTTTCTCTTTGAAGAAGTTGGATAAAACTTCAAGCTTAGTTTCTGCATCTTTTTTCTCTTTCTCAAAAGCTTTACACTGTTCAGTCATTGCAAGAACTTCTTCTTTCGCGTGTTTCATACGTTCTGAAACAGTTGAAGATAAAGATAAGTACCCTAATTGCAAATATAATTTCAAGTTTTAAAAATGTAACATACCTTCTAGCAATTGCTGCGTACTTTCAACACCTTTGAGCTTCACCACAAGTTCGTTTCGTTCTTCAGCAAGTTGCAACGCTTCAGCTTTAGCCTGAACAGCATTGTAGAGCTTATCGAAGTCAATGTTACTGGAGTTATCTTGCTCAACAACTTCGAGAAGGTGCTGAACTTCAAGTTCCTTAGCTTTGATATCTTTTCGCAAATGAGATCTCTCCTCCAGCACCTTAAGTAAGATTAGTCTTTGTTAGTAGAACAAAATGTAATGTAAAATCTCCTTCCGATTTCGCAATCAAAATTCGATTAATGCACTGACCTCTCTCAATTCCATTTCTACTCTCTGCAATTTATCTTCCAATGTCTGTTCCACATAGATTTTCAAATTTCCTTGAGTCTTGAGCTCTTCCTCCAATTTTCTTACTTCGATTTCGAGTTCCTCGCACTTTTTCGTACAAGAAACAAGATCTGACGATAAGCTATCCTTCTGTAAAAATGATATTTTCTTTCTGAAATGCATTCATTCGTATAATTTTATAAAAAGAATATTCATCCAGAGGATAATTTCCCACCTTAAGTTTTTCAAATGCATGCTGCGTTTAAAAAGAATCGGAGAAATAGAAATAAAAGGAACACTCTATGGAATAATGCTCAACATGCAAAATTTCTAATCTTGAGAGAATTACCTCTTGCTTCTTCAAATTTAACGCGTTTGTCAAAGATTCATTCTCAGCCTGCTGGTAATTGAGACGAGCTTGCAAATCTTCAATAGATTGAGCCAAAGGATTATCCTCGCTATTTGAAGAAAGGAATTCGCGCAACATTTTTTCGAGTTCCAATCCTGCTTCCGTTGCAGATTCTAATTCTTTTTCCAAGGTTACAACTTGATCTTCTAAATCTAGTCTCGCATTCTAGATTTAAAGAAGTACACAGTATTAAATGATTAAAAAACGTATTAGAATATTGTGTAATCCCAAATTCATTTTTTTTTGTAATAATGTTTACCTGTGAAGCTTCTAAATCTGCTTTCAGAGATGCAACCATTTCGTTCGATCCAAATGATTCGTCCTCGATGGAATTCAACTGAATAAAATAAGAATTAAATAAATAAAATATTGGTGAGGTCGAACCAAAATTATTTGATGAAGGAACTTCATAGTAAAAAATTACACACCTTGGTTTTAGTTGTAAATAAATGTTCGTTCAGTGAAACGCATTCTTTCGTTGATATCATCAGCTCCTTTTCGAGTTTATTTATTTTTGCGATTAGTTGACTATCTCGCCTTGCATTCTGTAAAATAAAGAAATTATCCAGCATGCTTTTAACAATTTTAATTTCTTAAATTAGAGAAACTATTGCAACAGTTAGGTGGAATTGCATACTGACCTCGATGTAATAATAACCGAGAGAGAAGAGAAGAATAGTAACAGAAGTTATCACAAGGTAGACTAAAAATTCCCAATAGTTTCTTCCCATGTTGACAGTATACGTAACAGCGTTATCGTCTTTCTGATAAACGTTTTCCTGTAAAAAGAGAATCGGTTAGCGGTTGTGAATAAATCAATTATTCATACATAGTTCACTGATTTCGTAAGATCAGCACTGAGTTCTGATTCATAACTAATTAGTTACGAAAAGAGGATAGAAAAATTCAATTTCCAATACTACGAAATAAGATCGCAAATATTAATCGTTCAATCTTACCAATAAAAGTAAAAACTTACTTTGGGACAATTAGAGTCCTTTTCACACACTTCAGGAGGCAGTACTGCAAATATAAGAAATTCAGTATTATTGATTTATATTAGAGATATGTTGGTGCATTTTGAATGTGTGCATATTCAACGTACTAGAAGGCGGAAGCATGTTAGATTGTGTTTCCAAGTCCAGCTTCTCAAACAAACTCTCTATTGGTGGCTTTTCTCCGCTACTTATATTTTCCTCACCTAGAAGCGCGGATGGAATATCAATATGATCAATCTGAGTTTCTTCTGTAATAAAATTTTTATTTTTGATTGAAATCAT
Source organism: Neuroterus valhalla (assembly GCA_011762715.2). Taxonomy (NCBI): domain Eukaryota; kingdom Metazoa; phylum Arthropoda; class Insecta; order Hymenoptera; family Cynipidae; genus Neuroterus; species Neuroterus valhalla. The sequence continues at coordinate 6,511 of WSXT02166559.1, read as the reverse complement.
TTCTAAAGTAGTCTGGTCAAAGTGAAGAGAAAATTATTTCTACAGGAAACTAAAATTTTATTTGATTCTTGAAAGGAATAAAAATTGCAGAAAAAAATTAATTTCGTTCTTACGCGAATCATATTGAGGACCTTCGTTCACATTCAATAAGTTCCGATTGCTAGGAAATTCATTGAAATTCGAAACCTGATCAGCTTCTAAAATTCGCTGCCCACTGAGCGACTCCACTTCTTCATGAAAGTGCGGTTCCAAACTTTCGAGAGTGGAGCTGTCGCTCTTTGGACTAGAAACGGCATCCTCTTCATTAAGAAGATTTTTTCTGGAAACGACACTATTTTCACTAGAAATGATATTATTTTCGATAGGAACGGCCTTCCCCTGAATAAGATCCTCTATTTTCAAACTTTGAAAACCTTCAGAACGAATTCCACTTTCATTATTACGATTATAACTGCTATCTACAATATTTACATTCTTCACTTCGTTTATCGATTCGGAAGTATTAGACGAAATCGCAATTGCTTCTGGTTCTTGAATTTGATTAATCAAAGGATCTTCTTCAATTTCAGTCGCGTTTCTTATTTCTTCTAAATTTTGAGCTTCTGCTACTAAAACTTTATTAGCCAACACATTATCTCCACTTTCTTTCTTTCCAACTACGTTGGTAATATTATCCTCTAAATTAAAAACTTCCTCAACCTGAGCAGCATGTGAAGGCACTTGGTCAGTGACTGTCTTCTCCAAAGTATCTAATGTATCTAAAGTAAAATTATCTTCAGTGACAACAACTTGAGGGATAACTATTTCCGGTGGGACTTTATCTTCAACTAGAGAATCTTGAACGTTCAGAGAATTCACATTTTCGTTTGGAATTTCATTATTTTTAATGTCTACTTGAGGATTGTCTTTATTTCCTAACTCAAAATTTTGCACAGATTCTGATGCAATTTCTCCTCTAGGCTCTTCAGAATTCACTTCAGTTTCAGCAAGCTTTAACTCTTCTTCCTCTTCATCTTCATCATCTCCATTATCCTCTTCACTATCTCCTCCGTCGTCCACTTCTTCTGATACATTATCTTCTTCAGTCTCAATCTTTGCATCTTCTTTCAATTCTTTTTTCTCTTTCTCAACGCTGTCTGCAGCTTTCGGAAAAACATCTTCATTCCCCTTCACGATTTCATCCCCTTCTTTAATTTGTTCCTCTTTGGCAACTTCATCTTTTAACTCTTCACTTTTGACTTCCTTCTCTTCATCTTTAGTTTCACTGCTAGACTCATTTTCAAATTCATTAATAACTCCTTTTTCCTCTTCTGCTTTATCAAACTTTTCTGCTACTCTGTCGAAAACCTTAGATACAAAAGATAAAGTTGAAGAAACTAGACTAGGATGGGGATGAACACTTAAAACTGGTTCCTGATCCGGCGATGCGTCTTCGTCTGGATGAGACGAATAATCCGACGGAGGTTCATTTGGCGTCAATGGAATTGTGGTTCCATCTACGATTTCGTAAGATTGGGATATATTTTCCAAAACCGGTACTGAGTGAACTATGTTTTTAGTCGATGAATCAATCACTGATAATTCCGGATTCACCTCACTTTTTTCTTCTGGCGAGTTAACTAAATGCTCTTCAGAAAGCTGATTAGAATCTATAACTGAAGTTGCAGCAGTTGACTCTAGAACTTCTTCTTTCGTGACGGTTTCTTCTGCTACATCTGGAGTTTCTTTCTTTGGAATTGTCTCGCTCTTAAACTCTGTAGGCACTTCGAAGGATAAATCCTTTTTAAGAACTTTGTACTCTCTTATATGACTTTTCGGAACGTATCCTCGTTTACCAAGTATCTGTAAAAGAATTTGTTTCGAACATTGAACACTTTCCTGATCATAATACCCTTTTTGAAGCTACTCACTTGGTTCTTCATTTTTTAGGCATTGTTCTTTTTCAAATCTCGGCCATAAAAGTGCCCTTTCTTTGAGTCTTGTAAGCTTGAATTTCTCAGGCCTTGGCTACGTGTACCGAAATTCAGGTACAAATAGACGGATTATTTTGGTATACATAGACACTCCCTTTTAAAAAATTACTTGTTTCTGGAGAATTTTGTCCATATTCCTTTCAATAACTAGAAATAAAGTGCATAAAATTCCCACAAAACTAAGAAATATTCTACTAAATTGAAATGAGAATTGGGTGAATATTTTAGATGTGTTTTAGACATCTCAATTTGGTACACCATTACGTGAGAAAGCTTACACAATAAGATGCAGAAGATTAAATTCTCTGTAAAAGTAGAAAAAAACATGGATCTGGCTGCCATGGATCCAAATTTATCGCTGCCTGAAATAGGCCATTCTACATAGAAGAGAAGATTTTTTCAAATTTTGTATCCTAAACAAAGATTGTAGAACCAACCAAGAACATTGAAATCCTTTAATTAGATCCAATATAAAAATTTTTCTTTTACAAGATTTAAAGGGTCTCCAAAAAATGTCTCTACAGCGTAGATTTAATCTAAAAAATTTTGGCGGACCCTTTTTCCCTGATATTGATGAGATTCCCCTGAATTTTCCATGATCAAAAAATTTCCATGATATTTCCCTGATATCCAGAAATTGTGGCAACCCTGTACTTTTTCGAGTAACGAATATCAACCCAATTTGTCATTGATACATCATTCTTTTAATCCTCTGCGACGAAAAGTTGAAAGTTTTACATCAGGAAGTTCCACAATAAATTCACTAAGAAATATTTTCTACATGGAGTGCACTGGAAACGAACTACATCCGAAAACTACACGTTAAATCCAACTCTATAAAAAGGTCCTGCTTCATGAAGCGATAACTTTAGATCTTGTCAGCTAGAACATTGTTTTTCATTTCATTTCTCGAAGTTTATTCTACTTGAACTTACTATATGTACGTTTTCACGTAATAGTGTAACAAAATTGAGATGAGTTTTTCAAAAACACCTAAAATATTCACCAAATTTCAATTCAAAGTTCGCTTCTCAAAACTATATCTCATAAACTATAAGAGGTAGAACATTCTTTTTTTTTAAGTTACAGTTCCGCTTCTCGACTGATCTTGAACCCTTTGCGCCTTTATTGGGGTGCCAAAATAAAGAATTAAGGCAAACATAACTGTAATCGAGAGCACTTTCTAGGTCGAGATTCAGAAAAAACTATAACTGAAAAACTGAGAAGAACTGAGTTCTTTTAAAAATCGCCATCAAACAATTTTCTTCATTTTAGGTATAAAATAATCGGATCGCATCTTCAAAAAAGAATTTCGATAAGTATAAATTTCCTTGGCCAAATTTGAAAATGTCTTGCATGGATTATAGAGGGAATAGTGTTCTTGGTCACGAACAATGATTTTTTGCTCTTCCGTTGAGATGTACGTTACATATTATTAAATTAGAGCAAAAAAAAATCAATTCATTTTTCCAAAAGGAAACGTAAATAGAAAAACAAGAACAAAAAATCACGGTAGGATAATTTGGAGTTTGAACTCTTTTCAATCGGACTTTGAATTCTTTAAATTCTTCAGTAATCTACGTAAAAAGCTTCAGGATGATTTAGTATAAATTATAATAAATCTTACCTCAACTCCCCAGAGATCTGGTCGTTTACCTGCACCCTTACTGAGAACTCTAACATCAACATTCGCCTTGAAGGAAAGTATATCCTTATCATTGGAGTAGTATGTAGTCAACGTCTTCGCCAAAGAAACGGGTTCTGTTTACGAAAGACGTCAAAAAATGTAGTAAACGACAGAGTAAATAAGAATGTGCTGTCAATCAGTAACAGCTTAAAAAGCTTGAAAAGTAAAGTATGGCTTCAATTACCAGAACACTTTTCATCATAACATAACCGCTTATCCGAAATAAGTGCTGCACATGGTAAAATAAGTGTATTTATAATAACTATCAGTGAAAGGAGAAATATCGTTAATGGGGTGATTTTCGTCATATTTCTACTATTTCAAAGTTCCACATCACTACAAAAATGACACAGCCTTGGACGCACGTCGCACTCATGGATTACTTGCATTAAAGACACGTAACCCTCTTGCCTCTATTGGGACAGAATGTTTTCTGCCGTTGAGGTCGCTAGCGGTCATTAGTCCGGGAATTTTCAAATGAAGAAATTACTGAATCGCTTACTTGAAAAATTATATATCAAAAATCTGATTTGATATGCATAGAAATTAAGAGAAAGTAATGCAAAATTAGATATGCCAAATATGATCAACTGCGATTTATTATACTGGCTTATAACAGTATTTACCGTTTGGTCGGTATCAAGAGTTTTGTTATACTAATCAATGAAATATCAAAATAAAGTTAAAAATGTGGAAGAATCAATAAAAGGTACTATGAAGATGTTCGTTTAGTTTCAAATTAGAGAAATTTCTAAAAATACGAAAAAAATGTTCAAAATGTTTCCTTACCCTTTTATATATTTTGAAATATTATGCCCCTTTATAATATATTCTTTGAACTTGGATTAGCAATGATTGTAAGCAAATATTGCGCACATTCAAAGAGAATAAACATCAATCAGTATATTATTCCAAATAATTTTTTTTTTCAAATTCAAAGAATTATTTTTAAAAAATACACTGAATATAAACACTTTTAGTTGATCAAAATATATTATTGTTTTTCTCCCATCATTTTCAATAATAATCTAAACTTGGAATACTCCCGTGCATAGCGTTGTGGATTATTGGTCTGAATACTATTGCTATTAAAAATTCCAAAAATAGTTTTTGTTTAAAACACATCAAACGTGTGAAAACAAATGCATTGTTTAAATTATGTATCATCCTTGTGTTTTTGAACCGAATAAATAATATTGATGAATGAGCAATTAATTGCAATTTTTAGAATTTGGGAATTTCGTGAATTTAAAAATTGGACAATATTATGAATTGTCTAAAATTGTATTATTCGGAAATTCTATGATTGGGGTTTTTTATAATGTCGTCAATATAATAATTTGTTGAATTTTCACTTTCGAATACTTTCGTTTTCTGGAATTCCAGTGTTGGGAATTTTATTTTCTCTGACTTTTTAGTCATCCTGTTCGAATTTCGGATTTAAAAAATTCAAATTTTTGAAGAAAGAAATATTTCTATGTGTTGGAAAATTATTGCAAATTTTTTGTTTTGTTATACAAATTTTGGAGTGTTTGGTCGTCTCGTGTTTTCTTGAAGAAAAGTTTGCCCTCATTTCCAACTCCCCCAATTTTTCGGGGAAACTAAACACAGCCTGAGAAATAATAATTTTAAGAATCAATTTCTCAATCAGCTCGGCATTTTTCCAAAATATGAAATAAAGATGTTTTTAGGAATAACTTAAATGGGCACTTTTTCGGAACAAGCTGAACTTTGGAACCTGAAATCTCTGCGACTTGAATCAAAGAAACTGGCGATTATTTATTATTTGACTTTAGCCAAAAAAATGTGCATTCAAGTCAATTAACAAAATGTTTTTGGAAAATTCGAAAAATTTTAAATTGGACAATAATTTGTTTCTCCGTTATTTATTATTATAGACTTTTACCAAAAACTGTACAATAAAAGAATTTGCCATCATGTGTTGACCCGTATGAATTTTTTTCTTCAAATTTTCCTTATCCAGAAACTGAACAGAAGATATTACGAGTATCTAACTTCTAATTTAGTTTTTCTTGTTTCTCGACCAAACGATTCGACCAATTTCATCATCATTTTCCCACACTTATATCTTACTTGGTTAAAATAATATACAATAGGCTTTCATTGTTATGAGCGGTTATCTGTAGAAAGTTTTGAATGCCTTGTTAATAGAATGTTCCAAAGTATGTTATTCAAATAATTTTATTTGGTGAGGACTAAAAGTTTGATTTTTAAATGTATACTCTTTAGGGATCGAAAATAACTTCTGTTATAATATATTCACATTTGAAGTAGGTATTCAGCACAATTGAAAAGTTTTCAATATTATAAGCTCTCAACAATATTAATTGTTAGGAACAATTTTTTTGACAATATTTTAAACTCAATGTTTTTCCAGATTTGAATTTCCCTCACTTATTTAAATTGCTGAAAATATATATAAAATATGATATAAGTTTACTCATACCTTTTATAATATATCAGCTATAAATTTGTATAATCAACTTAAATGGATTGATGCCAAATTTGGCTGATTGCGCAGGAAAAAGTATTTTTTGCGCTAGAAACTGTTGAATCGTATGATTAGAATGGTGGTTAGTCAAAAAAGGTTATCAATTTTGCCACCATAATTGTTTATCTTGTTTATATACACTCGTAATTGTTGTATCACAACAAATTATATTCAAACTCTATCAGGGGCGGATCCAGAAAAATATTTTGGAGGGGGTTTTCAAAATGAGTGAAAAAATTACACCTTATGCACATCTCAACCGCGCTAACCTGGAATGCAGTGTCAACAATTTCGGGGGGGGGGGGGGGGGGGGGGGTGTGCGCCTGAACTCTTTTTTTT